>AYEL01081251.1:0-90121 GCA_000484575.1 Olivierus martensii | reverse complement strand
TTGAAATAAAATTGTATTAATTCTTTTTAATAAATTGTAATTGTATGTATATACATATATATATATACACATACATACATATATACACCATATTTATTAATTATGTAAAATGTTGCAATAAAATTTTTATTATATAAAATTTGAATTATTTGTTAAGCATTCTGTAATTCTAAATTTCTCTCCTTTATATACTAGAGGCAATTTCTGATGATAAATAACTTTCTAAAAAGTATAAATTCTGAATAATTCATCAGATTTACTAATTAGTGTAATTTAAAATCATCACTTTATTTCACAAATAAATTAAAATTAATTTAATAAAAGCATTTATCAATCTGATAAATGTATTTTAAGAAAGATTATCATCATCATCATCATCATTTCTATTTCATTCATTGTTGTATATACAGGGTGGGAAAAAAAGTCTGTACCCTGCCAAATAACTTGATAAATATCATAGAATTCAAAAATCTTTTAATGTCAACAAATAGGAAGTTATGGATATGCTATCTGATGCTAATCTTCAAATGAACTGATTATGCAAATGAGGACAATTGCAAAGCATATCTCAAAAACCATAACAGATAGGGAAAAATTTCCAATTATAAATTTTTTCACTTTCAATTCTGAACACAATAAAAAACATCATCAAAATCAGATGAATAGTTCATTCAAAAATGAAACAAAAACGTTTTTATGTGCAAAAGGTTAACACTTATTTCTGGCATGTAAGGAACAAACCAATAACAAAACATAACACCCAAAATCAATAAATTGAAAACACAGCCTAATCAATAAGCCAAAACTAATCAAGGATGTGCTCAAAATGTCTTCCATCAACATCCAAGTACAGTTGAACATGATGTTGGATGGAGTTGCTCACAGCCTTTTGTGCCAGTAGAAATCTCTGTACAAACAGTAATGATGCAGTCTTGAAGATTCTCTATTGTTATTATGCAAGAACGAAAGTTGTTGTGGCCTCATCAATTGCTGTTTGTAAATAAACTGATCTTGAGCATTTCAAGGAACTGACATACTCAAGATTAGTGATTGTGCTTGAGATTCTCATCTTGAGAAATCTCAAGGTTTATAAGAAAATTTCATTCCCAATTCTTGAGAATTTTTCATTTTTATTATTTTGAAAAAAATTCATTCCCAATTCTCAAAAAAATTTTTTTTTTATCATTTTGAGATTCCAATTCTTGAGAAAAATTCTTATAAATCTCGAGAATTAAAAAAATTCTGCAAATTTGTATCCTAAAAATTTCATAGCGATACATTAATTATTTTGGCCCCGCAAAATCTTTGAGTCAATAAACTAAGTGAGTAAGTTATATGGTTTTTCCCTGTCACATCTACTAATTTTATATTTCAAAAAGAAAATTATCTGAATTTAAACACAAAATAATACTTAAAATAGGCATTTAAACCTAAAATAATAAATAGATCAATAAATTACACAAAAATTATTCCTTTTAAAGGTTCCTATTATTGTAGACCTATTATGTTATGCCATATGCAGATTTGTGATGACATTTATATAACAAAGTCAAAACAAATGTCTGGTTTTTACTCATTCAGCAGTTCACTAGAGTAACAATGATGTCTAATGGCATCTATGATAAATAAGAAATATAGTGTAGTGTGACCGTATATAATATATCAGAGGATATGAGTGAATCTATGCAACTATTACACATAAAGCAAAGGATGAAAATGTTGGGAAGAAAGATTCACAGGAACCTAACTTTATATTTCTCATAGGCATAAAATGGTTCAGTATTCGCAAAGAATTTACAGAACATAATTACTGTGAATAACGAGAAATAACTGTACTGTATTTTGTAACATATTACCAATTAGAAGTTTCTTATTTTACAGATTCTTATATTATCAGATTAAAGTTCTGATTATAAAGAAAGGGTTTTTTTGGTATAATCATTACCATCTTGAAATATTATTGTAATATGTTAATTTATTGTAATTTGTATAATTTTACATTATTTTGGTTACTAGAGCATTCAAGATTATACTTAAAAACAAGCACTAGTTTAAAGTGGAAAAATTAAATAATTTATTGAAGTGCTTTCGACTTTAACAAGTCATCCTCAGCATACAAATTTAACTATAATGTTTTGGAACATAAAATTATTATAGAACAATATATAAATTTAAAAACCAAAGATGTATAAACATACGTTCTATACTTAGGAACATAAAATTATTATAGAACAATATATAAATTTAAAATTTAAAAACCAAAGATGTATAAACATACGTTCTATACATATACTGTATATGTTCTATACAATATTGTTCTATAATAATTTTATGTTCCAAAATGTTCTATAGTTAAATTTGTATGCTGAGGATGACTTGTTAAAGTCGAAAGCGCTTCAATAAATTATTTAATTTTTCCACTTTAGTGCTTGTTTTTAAATATAATCTTGTTTTCTAAGTGGAAGATCCTACATATTAGTATTAGAGCATTCTTTCTATCATACTGTTGTAATATGTTAATTCACTGTAATTTGTATAATTTTACATTATTTTGGTTATTAGAGCATTCTTTCTACATTAATCTTTAAAATTCTTGAAGATTTTTTGAAATTTGAAAATGAAATGGCACATTTATAACTATGAATGTTCATAACTCAAGTAGTGCTTATTTATATACAAGCAGTTTAAAATCATTAATTGCCTCCTTTCGAAATATTTCATTTAATTTGGAATGATTAAAGTTAATGGATTAAATATGTACCATCAAAATCATCTTCAATACAATTGATTTATACATGAATTATATAAATAATAATCTAAATATATTCCATTCTAAAAGTTGTAGGAATAATGCAGGAAAGCTA
Organism: Olivierus martensii; assembly: GCA_000484575.1. Taxonomy (NCBI): domain Eukaryota; kingdom Metazoa; phylum Arthropoda; class Arachnida; order Scorpiones; family Buthidae; genus Olivierus; species Olivierus martensii. The sequence goes on along the minus strand of AYEL01081251.1, from coordinate 87,257 downwards.
TATATTATCCCTTGCTTTAGCACTTAATGTCATCTACTATCAATAATAAAAAATATACAACACAAGCCTATCATTCATCATTATCTCATTTTTATCTCAGAAGAATGAAGGTTCAGCATTTTTAAATGAATAAATCTACATGGTTAATTAATGTTACTAAATATTCAACTTTAATGACCTGATCATACTATTAAATTTTAAAAATTCAATCAAATATTTCAAAAGTTATTAAGGAGTTTGAACATTCACTATTTTTTAATAATTGCAGATAAGCGGTTAATTAATGTATCATTGAGATAATGTTACACAACATGATTATTATGCCATTGAACATGATCTTTAAAGATAGAATATCACCACTAAATTTCATGAAAATATACTAATTAGTTCTTTCCTTTAGAAAATAGACTAAAAAATAAAAACAATCAACAAAAAATATTTTATTAATAATATAAATTTTAAATCAAAAAAATAATAACAATATTGAGACTTCTCTAGGAAAACTAATTCCCCTTATCATTCCCCTTTAAATGTGAACTTGTTTTATAAAATAATAAATGTTTTAGCTTGAAAGTAAGAAGAAAAAATTAAATTTAGTTGTTTAATATTTATTTAATTAGATACTGGTATTTTTAATGATGAATCAAATTAAACTAAAATCAAAATGGCTCAGTAACATTTAGTATGGATATATCTGATCGAGTTTTTTTCAAATCAATTTTATAGGATTGGATCTTGTGACAAACATGATAAATTATTATAGTTATTCACATAAACTGCTTACATTTATATACTTAAATAAATGGTTTAAAAAATACTTAAATAAATGAAGTGCTGTTTTCTATTTATTTAAACATGATAAATTTATGATAAATACTTTAGTTTGCAAAATAATAATAATCTACAAGTAATATTACTCAAGAGCCCTTAAGCAGTCAAAATATTTTTATTCAGTAACGTTTTCAACACTCTTGGCATCTTCCTCAGCTGTTGCAATCTGACTAACCCTGTTATACTAGAGCAGGAGACTGCTAAAGGGCTCTCGAGTAATATTACTTGTAGTTTGTATTTGGTGCAGTCTAATTGAACGTTTATTATAATAATAATCTTCTAAATGGCCTTAATATTTGAAAATATGCTTATTATTTTAATTAACATTTTTTATATTTAATTTACAATGGATTATTATATGTCTTATAATCAATTACATACAGAATGATAAAATTGATCATTTTTCTAATTATATATCATACATGTATTGTATTAAATTTATCAATTATATCTTAATTATTAGTAATCTAATTTCATTCCAATTCTAATATTAGATAATTGATAATTTATTGTATAATAATATATAAATATATAGAATTAAGCAAGATAATAATTTATATTATCTACTGTAATATAAAATTTGTTAATTAATACTGTAATGGAAAATATAAAGGAATAAAACTTTATCCAAATATTATTAAATAAAATAAATTTAATTGCTTATATTTAATTTATGTTTTCCAATTTCCAATTAAAGGAAACTTCAGCTGTAACTGATCAAGAGAAGGGGGAGGTAGAAATATAGTTTTTATTGTCCCCATTTCAGTCCTCCAAATATTTGCATTGCTTGCTATAATATCTTGTAGAAAATTTTCTGTTAATGTTAGTTTTCTTAATAGTTAAATAATTGCATGGTTTGTTCTATTATCTCCTTTTTGCAGTTCAGATTCAGGAAGAGAATTAACAGAAAGTATCCTTGTGTAAGCTAGCATGAAATTTTATTTTTTAATTTTTTTGATCTAAACTCTTATTGAATTTATTTTCTTAATTCAAGGCATTATAAAATTAGAAATCATTACAATTCTTAATATAATTTTTCAGTTTGATTCTTTATAAATTTGATCATTATAAAATTAATTATTACAAAATTCACTTAATAAAACATTATTGATTCTAATTTAAGTGAGTTTGCAACAATTTTCAATTTTATGATATATTCAATTATTATAAATTTGTTATGTTATTTCATAATATCACTTTTCAACTGAAAACTAAATTAATGTTTTATTTATCTTTCATGAAAAGTAGTTATATGAAACAAATGAATCTCTAAAAAATTCTATACTATATGAGAATCAGAATTTAAAGTACAGAACATTCTGTATTAATATTCGATGTCTTAATTCAATTAGGGAAGTAGAAAAATAATTGATATTGATGATAAAGTTTTCTAATATTGACCCTAAACATAAATTTTGTTGTGTGTTTTAATGAATTACTAATTTGTATAATAAAATCCGGAAGATGAAATAATTATATAGACATTTTGAATGATATACTGAAAACAGACTGATAACCATTATGTTTTTGTAAACTAATTAGTTTGGACAGTCTTAAATAAATTTCTGATTAAAATTATATTTAATTAGTTTGGACAGTCTTAAATAAATTTCTGATTAAAATTATATGTTGATTTCAATTTTAAATTTAATTAAAATATAAAATTATTTAGTTTATTGTGTATAATTTTTTATTTTATGATGCCTTGAATTTTTTTATATCATTTTTTCATCTCCTATTTCATCCCATAATTTTATGTAATATAAATGAATGCATGCACTTTGCTATATGCTTGTAGTATTCCTTCATGCTATCTTATTTTGATTGCTTAATTTTATTAATATGTACTATCCAACAAAAACATTGGTTTGGAGGATCCAGGAATTGAATAAAAAAAACCTTATTTTCTTAAAGAAATCAATGAATAAATAAACATTGCAAAAACATTATTCTTGATATTTTAATGGCCAGAATTTAAATATCAAATCTTAATGGTAAAACAAACAGAATAAAACCCTTAAAAATTTTATTCAAGAATAGTTATAACAATAACTCTTGAATGTTTATAAAATTAATGAGAGAAAGAAATACAAATTATCAAAAGATAATGAAAAATATGAAGTTAATTATTTAATTAAAAATATAATAATACTTCAATTTTGTGCTAAATACAAAGTTTTCATTTGTCCTGATGTAATAACTATAAAAGCACTTGTTTGATAGAAGTGTTACATGAAATTTAATTCAAAATTTGAACTGATCTATACTAGTAACTGAAGAGAGTTTCTGCATAAAAGTGTTTTTATGTTTGTTGTTCCTTTATATACTTGATTTTTTATATAAACTTGATTTTAAAAAGCTTTAATAATATGACTCTAAAAATAAATATAATCCTAAACAAATTAATAGCAAATTTATAATTTTTTATATACAATATATAGTATTGTATTTTGTATATGTTATTCAAATGATTATTATTATCTATAGATTATTAAATGGCATTCTAGAGCCCACTATACCTTGCTTACATTCATGATGAGTTTATTTAAAATGCAATATGCAGTAACATAGATTATTAAATGGCATTCTAGAGCCCACTATACCTTGCTTACATTCATGATGAGTTTGTTACTGCATATTGTATTTTAAATAAACAGTATAAAACTGGATAATTCACATGCCGCAGTGACCTAGAGAAAACGTAAAAAGATTAAGTTGATAAAAAAAAAAGAGATAAAAGAAATATGCAAATTGTTAAATAGAATATATTGATAAAAAACACAGATAAAAGAAATATACAGTTGTTAAATAGAATATGTTACAGTAATAGTGTAGCCAAGAATTTATCTTGGGGATGCAAAATTAAATAAATTCAGATAAAATGTAAAAATAATTACCGGTAGTTTTCAAAGAATTTTTTTGCTGATATTATTTATTATTGAGGAATGAAGAGTATAAATACTGAATAAATTTTTTTGAAATATTGATTGATTTGCCTACTTCAAATGGATCTAACTATATTTAAATGTCAAATGACATTTATTTTTAAAGCAAATTATCTTTTCCCATAAAAACAAAATTTTATCCTTATATTATTAAAATTTTTAATTTAGTTGATGTTCACAAAATTGAAGTATCGTTATCCTATTTTTTTCTGTCAAAATGAAAATGTTTTATTTTAGAAATTTAAGAAATTCTGTATCAAATCAATGAAAAAAATTTTTAAAATTTGAAAGATTTTCTTTAATTTGGCAATAAGATTGTAAGTAACAAAGTAATTCAGATTATTTTTCTGTTAATAATTTACAATTAAATATGACATTTTCAAGTAGGTAAAATAAAAAATGAAAAATCATTCATCATCAGAAATTTTCTTATGAATAAATTCCATTTTTTTTTATAAGAACTTGATAAATACCATAACTTTATCTGGCATTCATATTTGGAATATCTTTAAACGATTTTTATATAAGAAAATAAACTATAGATGAATGACCACTTACAGTATTGAGAGAGATTATTTTTTAATTTGAATAGAAAAATAATGCTAATAACAAAATACTTGTTATATACTTTCGCTTATTACTACAACTACTAATTAACCAGTCTTCAGCACTTGTTTAAGTGAAAAAATATATATTTTAATAATTGTTATAGATCTTTCGGCTTAATAAAGCCATCCTCAGTAACAACAAGTTTAAAATAAACAAATAGAACAAATCAAATTATTTGAATACAAGAATACAAGAATAAAATTATTTGAATACAATTTCTTGTATTCAAATAATTTGATTTGTTCTATTCATTTATTTTAAACTTGTTGTTACTGAGGATGGCTTTATTAAGCCGAAAGATCTATAACAATTATTAAAATATATATTTTTCCGCTTAAACAAGTGCTGAAGACTGGTTAATTAGTAATAATGCTAATATTTAATTCATCTAAAAATTCTTTAATAGCAAATGAGATTATATGACTTGGAAAATTTTCACAACTGTTTGAATGAAAAAAATTATTTTTCTTTGTTCAATAATAATAATTTTTTCATAAAATATTTAAAAAAATAAAGTTAAAAATAAAAAATAATAATAATGCATATATTATTGCATATTTAAAAATGAAAATCAGTAAAAATAACTCAATGAAAATATGTTAAGTTTGTCAATGAAAATATCCTGGTATTTAACCTCCAATTTAACATAAACTATTTCAAAGAATGCAAACTTTTTCAGTATATTATATGCTCATATTTTACTTACAATGAACATCATATTACAATATTTTAAAGAAATTTAATCTTATAAAATTAAAATAGAAAGCTTTTATGCCAAAATAATAATTTTTTAGATTAATAATCAAATGCTATTTAATCTATAATAAATGTGATAAATGCTTTCTAAAGCTTTATTTCTATTAGCTTATTAATCAAAATATACATAAAAAACAAATACTATTGCATTAAATAATTCTAATATTAATTTTATTTTGCTGTTTTTAAAGATGCAATACTTCAAAACTTTATTCAAATTTTATCAATTTATTTCATCTTTAAGCTAATATATTCATCTGAGATTTAAATTCTGCATTATTATAATTTTAATGTTTTGTTATATAGTTTAATGCATTGTGATATATTTTATCCTTACCTTTATTTGTTTTGCATGGATTTTATTCTGTGCATATTCATTTAGAATTTATTGGATTTTTTTATTTCTTTTCCAAAATAAATTATTTTAATATTTTTATAATTTAAATTTTTAGGTTAAAGTGGATGAAGAATCAGAAGAAGAGAAAAATAAGGAACAACAACTCAAAAATATATTTGCCAGATTAGCAGGAGAAGACATGGAAATAGACTGTAAAGAACTACAAGAAATATTAAATTTTGCTTTCAAGAGAGGTATGTACAATATCAAAATTACCATATATACTTTAATGTCATTTTAATAATTATTACAGAATGGTCAAATTTTTCATTAATGTAGAAATTTGTTAAAATATAAGAAAAATTCAAAAGTAGAAAATATGTAATTAGTAATAGGTAATATTACATATACAATTCTATAAATATTATTCTATGTTAAAGATATATGATTTTATTGAGATCTTTACAGAAATAAAATTTCTTGATCACATTTCATTTTCATTATACAATATCATTCTAATGAATTTTATCAGTTTTACTAAAGAATCATTTATCATACATTCTGTTGTTGAAATTTTATTTCAATATTTTTAAAATGAAAGAAGTTTTTATCTAATGTATTTGATCATAATGAACTATCAATATATTTTATATATGATGAATTTTAGTAAATATGACAATTAACTTTATTATGAAAAAAATTATTAATGATAAATATTAAAATATCTGTATTCATTCTTAGAGTTATATTTATGATTTATAATTTGAATATGGCCAGTAATCTGTTATAAAAAGAATTCATAAAATTCTTATAATACATAATTTCATTATTCTAGATATTATAATAAAGATGGTAAAAAATTTTTGAATAATTCCTGAATGCTAATTCTTTAAATAATCAGCTTCAGTATAGACTGGAGAAATTGTGAAATAAGGCATGAAGAAAACAATATATAAAGTGATATTAATGACATTCACTAAGAATAAAACTTATCTAAAGATGAATTTATGATATGAATAAGATAATGAGATCTCCACTACTACAAGCACTATGGCAGGAAAATAAAATTATACACAAAATGTAAATAAAATAAGAATCAATCAAAGGAAGAAGTGCTTTTGATTTATTTTAAAAAATCATCATCAGCTTCCATTAACAGTAGAATAACAAATATAATTCTAAAGAAACCACACAATATTTTAAAGTTGATTACTATGATAACATATTAATTACAAAAACGTAAATGAATAAAATACAAAAATAAATTTATAATCATATGTGCGGATTTAATATTACATAAAATAATATAAAATACGGATATTCATTAAATTAATTATCAAAAAATTAATTAAAGAGAGAAACTCATATGAAAGGTGTTATTTTTGTTTTCTGCACCACTTCCAAGTGTTGTTGATTGTAGCAGGATTGACTTTATTAATAGGTCTAGGTTGAGCATATCTTTTATCAAACATTGTTAAAGTTTCAGCAACCCTACCTTTTTTAGGAATAATTTGTTTATATCAATTTGGCAGTGTAATTGGCTCTTGCACCACTAAACCAAACCAAACTCGTTCTGTAATAAAAATTTCAAAATTATAAAAATTAAGAAAAATTAGAGAAATTGCAAACATAATATTTAATTTAAACATAAACACTTCTAAAACTATAAACAATTAAATACAAAACACTAAAACAAAACACTTCTAAAGTATGACAATAACAGAAGTGGCCTGTCTCCAAGAGGACGAACTATAGTTGAAATGAGAATGATAGAAAATGATTTGCTTTTTTTACTTATATAAAATATTAAGTGATAGCGAGGGCCATTGAGCATATTTAGAGAAGTGAATTTTAATAAATATTAAAGCATATTAACAACTGTTTATAGATGTTAATTATAATTTTTTTTTTTCAAATTCAAAATCATATTTTTGGATCATCTTGCAACCATCATTATCTACTGACATTTCTATTTCATTCTGCTAATATTTGAAATCACTGCACAATACATGCACTGTACATTTATTTAGTGTAACTGTATAATTATCAGTGTTAATTGCTACATAAAAAAGTTTAAATAGTTTAAATGAGCCGTTTATTTTGAAAGTGGGGCAAGTCCATTTTTTGTTATTGCGAAATATTTAAAGGTTTGCATTTCAATAAATTTAAAAATATTGGTAAGCACTAATAGACATATTTTTGTATTTTGTGGTATTAGATAATGTAAGTTTATTATCCAATAGTATTTATAGTCCTAACTTAAAAAAATAAAGGTTTTATTATACCTAAATGGACTTGCCTCACTTTCAAAATTAATGAATTATTGTAATCGTTAATTAAAGGGATAATATTTCAGTTGTAGCAGCCTTTTTTTAATAAAAACAAAATACTATTCAATTTTATATAAATATTAATTTTATTAATTTGGTAAAAAGTGAAATAAAACAAAGAAAACAGTTTTTAAATATTATAGTAGAAAATATAACACAACGCTCATCAAAAACAGCGACCCCATATAGAAATGGGAAGGTGCTTGATGATGATGATGATATGAAGGAAAGGGAGAATCTATGAAAATGGAGAATCTAAAATATGGAATATGAAGAGATGCAAGAATTATTGAGATATGTCTGTTGAATATAGCTGGAAAGACATTTAATTTAGTACATTATATAAATGTATAAGATTGTGATGGAGAAATGAGGAGAATGAATAATGAGTGTGTTAGAAGTATAGTATTACTTCAGGAGTGTTAGATGATATATGGACTAGAATTTCTGTTATGAATTTAGATAAGAAACAGTGGAAACACTAATACTTTGATTACAAGTTACTTTAATATATGATTAAAAATGATACAGTACTGCATCTAGCAAAAGCTATCAAAAAACTAACTAACATAGAGACAAGAGAGAAAACAAATAGACGGAGAATGAAGTTTGTTTATTTTAACTGTGTTCCCTCTGATCAGGATAGATATGTATAGGCATGCAAATTAATAGCAAATTCCAATAATTTCTCAAAATGTATGATACTTATAAAGGAGACATTTCTATGCATTTGTGGATTTTGAAAAGATACAAGACAGAGTAAATAGAAATAATCTGTAAAAAGTGCTGAAGAAGAGTAGTGCAAATAAATGATAGCTTAGAGAAGTGAGAGCAATATATGCTAACAGTTATGCAAATGTGATAGTGAATAAAGGTATAATGGTTTGCAATCAAGGTTTGACTTCATCTACAATGAAACATGTATTATGATAATTCCAATAACAATTTAATGTGTGTGTGTGTGTGTGATGGAAACTCCTGTAAATGAATGTGTATATGATCAACAAGAATGTGTGATCATATATGAGAAAAGAATAAGATGAGAATAAATGCGAGAAAAGCAAAACTGCTTATGTTTAAGAGGGACAAGGAATAAAATCAATCTGAATGGGATGTGGCTGGAACAGGTAAATGAATTCATCTAGTTGGGAATTATGTTCAAGTAAAAAAGGTGGCATTGATGCAGAGGTTGTGATGAAAGCAAATGCTAGATTGAAAATGAGTTTATAAGATCTATATAGGTGTCTTATTATAAGTGTTTTTATTTTGTCGATAAATAAATAAATAAATAATCCAAGTTTCTAGTTTAAACCTTATTTCTTTATTTTGTCAATATATACTGAGACAGATTACAATATATATGTTCTACATACAGCACAGCAACAGCAACCGAACAAAGGAAGGACACAGGAAGAATGACAGAAGTGACGCATGCACAAAAACAAAGTTCGACGTATATGCATGAGTGTTGCCAGAGTTCAATTTTGTTCACAACACTCTCCATAAACTTGAACTTTGAAGGAAAAGAAAGTTGTAGTATCAGCATTTAAAGTTAAAATAAAGTTATTTTTTCAGTTAGCTTTGTCAGCTATTCAGGTCCTAATGGTTTTGCTAACATATCTGCTACCTGATTGTTTGTTTCAACATATTCCAATATAATTCTTTTATCCATCATCAGTTCTCGAATATAATGATACCTTACTGAGATATGTTTTGTGCATTTGTTGCTCAAGGTTATTAGCCAATCTTATGGCTGCCTGATTGTCTACCAACAGAAGTGCTACAGTTTTAGGTTTGAATTCTTTGATGAGATCATGTAATCAAATTAGTTTATTATATATTCTGCCTCATTTGTCGAGAGTGTTACACATCCTTGGCGATGGCTGCTCCATGTAATTGCTCCATCTCTTAATGTAGATACATAGCCAGTAGTAGATCGCCTGGTTTGTAAATCTCCAACATAATCAGCATCACTAAACACGTTCAGATAACCAGTAGCTAATCCACTGTATACTATTCCCATTTCAACCGTCCCATTCAAGTACCTAAATATTCATTTAATAAATTTCCAAAGTCCAGCTGTTGATCTAAATCAGCGGTTCTCAACCTTTTTTTTTTTCCTGGCCACATGCATTTGTTTGATACATTAAGCGGGCCACAACATGCTATATCAGCAATTGCAAGTAGTTGGTGTCACATGAAAAAAATTTTCAGTGCATTAAGAAGGACCTACCAAATTAGGAAAATTCTAATTTTTCAAGATTTAAAAAATTTTTAATATCAGAATTTTTTTTTTTTGCATTTGGGAAAAGAATTTCGCACTTTCAGTAAATTCATGACTGTGCCTTCCAGGCCGCACATAAAAGTTTTCCGGGCCGCAGGTTGAGAATGGCTGGTCTAGATAACCATTGAGATGCCTTTCCAATTGCATATGCTATTTCTTTCTGCAAGATTTAGAATTTTTGTACCATATGAAATATTTTAAAATTTTCGAAAATCCAAGCATGTTAATTTGCAATTTTCTTTGACCATTAGTTCATCATCCAAACTGTTTAATAATAAATTACTTCTTTCTTTGGGCCAAGCTGATTTCAAGCTGAAAATTCTCTTAGATGCAGCGTTATTATGTGAAATCGATAAATTATAGCCAATTGTTTTCAGCAGATTTGGTGCTTTGAATTTAGGAAAAAAAGCTACCCAATTTTTATCAACTGTTCATTTTTCTTCAGTCTCATTCACTAACGGGAAAAACATTTTTAAAATTCAAATTTCTGGTAATTACATGAAATTGTGGGATGGCGGAATTTCTAAGGTTTTCTGTTTTTAAATGGGACATTCATGCTGAAACGAAGAGCAATCCTGCCCAAACTCCCATCTTCTCCCAATAGTCAGTGATTATAGAGCTCTCTTAAAAAATTATATAGCTAAAACAATAGAGTCCTAAACTTTTTAAAGAGATGTATCTGTTGTTTTAGATTAGGGGTGGTTTCTCGCGGGCCACATTATTTTATTATATCTAATACCAACGCTATGTATACTCACATATCTGTACCTTCATTTTTTTTATAAATACTATTATTATCAATTGTTTTTGTTTTGGCCCGTGGCCCACCTTAAATTTTTCTATACGACCCCCTACAAAAAAAATTGCCCACCCCTGGTCTAGATAGTCAAATGTAGTGACGTGTAAAAAATAAGCAGTAGTATTGGTCAAACAGTTTATTGATATCTAAATAAAATTGGGCATAAAAATACTATTCTTGCAATTTTTTGTATCCAAACAGAGGAATCGTTTATGAGATAAACGAATTCAGTATTTGTATGTATTGAAAAGTTATTTTAATAAAACTTTTCAGTAATTATAAATAAAATAAGATTATTTTTTAAATATTATTAAAATTAAATCTACTTTTCAGAAAAAATAAAAGTTAAATAAAAAACATATAAAAGAATCATATATTATTTATTTTTATTTTAAATGATTTTTTCAACTAAACGAAAATTTCCGAAAAGGAGTCTTGAATCTCCAGAAATAAATTAATTACGAAATCGGGAATTCTCGAATCTCGAAAATGCAAAGATTTCGGGATGACAAATTCACAATTCACTTGTTTTTACTCCTGACAATAAAAGTCGAATGACACTTTACCACACATAAAGCCATAACATGTTAAAAATTTTTTCTAGGACAAAAAACGTATTATTTGTATGATGAGAAAAATTTTGCAATGAGAAAAATTGATTCGGATTACGAACGTTTCGGATCACGAACAGGGTCAAGGAACGGATTGTGTTCGTGAACCGAGGTATCACTGTATTCTGATTTTCCCATCATCAAAGTATTCTATTTGAAATCCCAAAAAATGGGTAACTTCATCACAAATAGTGATTTCAAATTCATTTTGCAGTTGACATAATAGTTTACTGATATCTTCTTTCCTTATAAACTACCTCTTGCTTCACATAAACAGGAAAACATTCATAGCACTTAAGCAAGGAATATTTAAACTTTATTTTGGTAAAGCACTTTCGGACTACATTCGAATCCATTATCGGTACCAGCTTCTCCGAACAAAACTTTCAAACATCTTTGAAGTTTTGTTTGGAGAAGCTGGTATGATGATGGACTCGAATGTAGTCCGAAAGTGCTTTACCAAAATAAAGTTTAAATATTCCTTGCTTAAGTGCTATGAATATCTTCTTTCCTATTTGCAAGAATTAATCCATCATCAAAATAAATAGCAATAACAGTCAATATTCCATTATCCCTTTTTAATAAACACACAGGGACCATAAGTACTGCATGTAAAATTGATGGAAGGTAGAAATCTGGTCAGTCTTTGATTCCAACATCTTGATCTTTGTTTATGTCCATATAAGCTCTTAATTAATTTACAAATGCATCCAGATCCATCATTGTAGCCTTCTGACTGGACCATAAATATTAATTCTTCCAAATTTCCATTAAAAAAGGCTTTTTTGCTATCAAATTGACTGATTTCCATCATCTCTGCAGCAGCAAGCCAAAGTAGTAATTGCACAGTGTCATGTCAGACAATGGGACTAAACATTTCATTGTAATTCACACCAAACTTCTCTTCAAACTCCCTGATAACCAGGCGAGCTTTAAAACGATCTACTTCTCCATTAGATTTAGTTTTAACACGGTCAACCCATTTTACTGATAGTGGCTTCATATTCCCATCAGGTTCTATAAGTTCCCAAGTAGTGTTTTTTCGGTGAGAATCCATTTCATCATTCATTGCTCTGAGCAAGTTTTCCTTTTCAGGTACTTGCATAGCTTCATCATAAGAATTTGGTTCAATAGTGGATTTACGACACAGATATGCATATTGTTTTGGCTGTTGAAGTTTGTCTCTCTCTCTTAACTGATAGCCATTATTCATGGATAACACCTGTTGGTTATGCTATTGTTCCACCAGATTAGCTTCTACTTGATTCTCTTCTCACATGCACGATAACTCAGTTTCTTCTTGATTCACAACAGTATCCTTAACCAATAAAGTTTCAGCTCATTAAGCAGGGAAGCAAAAACTACATATTTTTAATAACACCAAATTTATTAATCTATATTAATAAATTTGGTGTTATTAAAAACGTGTAGTTTTCGCTTCCCTGCTTAATGAGCTGAAACTTTATTGGTTATAAATAGTGAGCAGTGTATTAATATGACAGATACAAGTATCCTTTTCCTTCTCTCCCTGATTCAAATCAAACAAGGCCTTTGGGATAGAAATCTCATGAAATTCAACATCTCGACTGATTTCAATTCGAGGTTCATCTGGTATCCAGACTCTATAGTTTCCAGAGATCTCTTTATATCTGATAAAATTTCCTCGTTTGCTTGTTGTCCCAAATTTTTTATCACCTCTTCTTTGCTTAGGAATTCAAACAAAGCATTCACTCTGAAAGATTCTCAAATGATTTAGAGAGTACTCACGACCATACTAAGCTTTGTAAGGTGTTTTTCCTTTTTCATGACTTTTTCCCGTTCTGTTTAAAACATAAGCAGCACAATTCAATGCCTCAGCCCAAAAACGTCTTGGCATTCCATGTGTCAGCAGCATCATTCTTGACTTTTCAACTAGAGTGCGATTTTCTGGCTCAGCTCACCCATTTCGTTGAGGCATGTAAATTCCAGATCGTCCTAACTCTATGCCATTATCTTTTGCAACTGCCATTGGTATATTCTGTCCCGTTATCTGACATAACCATTTTGTCAATATTTCCAGTTTGAATACAAACATATTTAAGATAGTCCTTGAAACAGATTGTAACCCCACTCTTGTGGCAAAGAAAAAGACTTTCCAATATTGTGTAAAATCATCCTTGAAATGTGATAAAAAATCTATAGCCACTTAGTGAGAGTTCCTTCATAGGTCCACAAACATCAGTTACAATTAGTTCACCTGGTTTAGTTGCCCTTGACATTTCTCGAAAATTTGTATGTTGAAATTTTCAAAATGCACAACCATCACAGTGTTCTGATTCATCAAAAGCTACAGTTTCAATGCCTTTTGATCTCAATAATTCTTTTACATGAGACTTGTTCTGGTGTCCCATTCTTTCATGCCATACCTGAAGTGAATTCTCTTTATGACTCCTGGCTAAGAAACTAGACTCTTTGTTCTCAATTATATCAATGTCCAGAGTATACACATCATCTTTTCTGTGGCCTTCGACGACGAGTGAATTGTTTTTCTTAAACAGCCATTTATTACCCAAAATTATTTGTTTAAACCCCTTTTCTGCCACTGATCGAACTGAGAACAAATTAACCTTCATCTCAGAGACATGCATAACATTTTTAAGATGGTGCTCTGCTCCATTTACATGTGATCTTATTCTAATTTGTCCAATATCTTTGGCTGCAACCCTATGGCCATCACCCAATTCAAAGGTTACTGTTTCCTTTAAATTCTCAAATGTGGTAAAATATTCAATTTGCCAGCAAACATGTTCTGTACATCTTGAATCAATTATCCATTTTATTGCATTGGGTACATTTGAAAAACGTGTACTCACCATTTCATAACCCCGAGTATTTCTTTGTCTCTCTGAATAATTTTCATTTTGCCTTTTCTTAGGACAATCATATCGTAGATGTGGTCCTTTACAAATCTAACATTTTTTATATGTTTTAACTGCATCAGCCGTTTCTTTACTAAGTTTAGATTGGTCAGTACTTTTACTTCCAAAATGTCTACCTTTCATCTATCGTTTTGTCATTAAGGCAGATTCAGTATTTGTTCTTAAGTCAGAAATTCCTAGTCTCATTTCTTTAACTATCAATCTCGATATCAACTTATCCAAAGTTCACTCTGTTACAGGTGTTGAATCCCAAGTACTATGAAAATGGGAAAATTCAGGTGGTAACGTATTCAGAATTGTCGTCATTAGCATTGTATCCAAAATTAGTTCATTCAATTCTTTTATTTATTTAGATGCAATAGATACAACAGGTACAAAAGTAAAATTAAATGTAACAATAATTACATAAAAATAAACAAAAATCAAGTTAAATATGCAACAGTTTGTTCAAATAAATAAATAGCACATATAAAGAAAGAAAATTTTATAACATTAGTTCTAGAATAAGGAATACTAGAAATTCCTTGCTCATATAAATGAGCTGAAATAAACTGTTGTGATCAATTCCCCGCTCATATAAATGAGCGGAAATATACTGTTGTGATCTAATCTAACTTATAATACTTTATATAACAGCATGTTGATCTAATCTTATAATACTTTATATAACAGCATATCGTATAATAATAGCTCATCTTGCAAATTTATTTACTATATATTTTATTAAGCATTAGTTCAAATGTGTAGTAATTGCGCGAGGGCCGGTGGAGGCTGCACCCTATGGGTGCCATGCCCCCGACGGCCCCACTCCATGGGTAAGCCCATGGGGCCCTACCCCAATGGGCCCCAGGCCTGTGGGATCCGGTTTAATCTCCCTGGTGGGCCCACAGCCCGTGGGGATATGAACTTCCACTGGGGGCCCTATGGGGTGGGGCTGCACCCATCAAGGATCAAGAGGCCCCCGTCGGGTGTGGCCCACCCCCAATGGGCCCAGGCCCTTGAGGCTCGGATCTCTGCTGGGCTGCACCCACCAGGGATCAAGAGGCCTCCGTCGGGTGGGGCCCACCCCCAATGGGCCCGGGCTCTTGGGGCCCGGTTTCATCTCCCTGGTGGGCTGCACCCAGTTTCATCTCCCCACGGGCATCGGGATACCCGTGGGGTGCAGAAGGGGGTAATTTACAGCAATGATGAATGGTTATAATTTCTTTGTGTGATAAAATATAAGCAAATTTCATTTGAGATATGTAATATATCACCATCGTAATTATGGATGTAGAACAGGCTTAACTGCAAATTCAACATTAAATTTCCTTTAAAATAAAACATTCAATGAAAAGGTTAAATAAGGTGTCAAAAGGTTAGTTGAACAGTATCCTGTATCATAATCAGTAATAATTCTTTTAGCTAAGTAATTCTGTAAAAATCCAATAATAGTAATGCAGGTAAGTTATCTATTGCCCCTTTCTTTGACACTTAGCGCCATCTATCGATATTTATTGTCATAAAATAAAATTTCGGCCCCTAGGGCTCTAAAAAATTGCCAAATAATAAAAAAAAAGATTTGTTTTCACAGAAATCCGAAAATTAGACATTTCTAACGATACCCTATTTATAGAAATCGGTACAGTGGTTCTTCCGAAAAAAGAACTCCAGCCAGCCACATCTGATTAATTATAATATAGATTCTTAACATTTAAGAATGAAGATCCCATTTTAGTTTAAAAAATATGCAAACAGAAAATTTATCTCTAAAATTACGTAGATGTTCTGTTCTACGTAATTGCATTATTTTCTTTTTGGAATCTGTATCAATATAAGAATATTAACAGATATCCCGCCTGTATTTGCTCAATTTCATGAAAATGAACTATTTATACCTCGCTTATTTGAAAATATTTATTTTTTCTTTTAATGTTTAAGTAATTATATTTTGATATGAATTTCTAACAATTAAAACAAAATGATGCATTTTTTATTATAATATTCATTATTCATTGTCCCACCATAAATTAGGTTAGACGAGGTCTCATTTCTAAAAGGTCATCTATCTTAATCTAATCCTCATTTAACACTGAGTTTATATTTCGATATTAAGATTTGAACTATAATTTCACTTTTCGGTATTTAAATCCTACTGCGAATTCATTTAAACCATACTTTACAAAATGGTAAAAATCATGCAGAAATAAGTATCATTTTATCTTAATTACAGTATAATATTCTTTATAATTCTGCTGAACTATAAAAACATAATTTTAAACATCAAGTTGGATATTTCCAACTGGATGTTTAAAATTATGTTTTTATAAAATGAAATAATCTTCATCGTTCTCGCAACATTAGCATTAAAATTATGGAAATATAAAAATTTGATTCAACTATCAAAAACATCGTTTCAAATTTTCTTCTGTAAACTGTAACATTTTACTATTATAAAATAAAATATTTAACAATATAATTAGGAAAAACTATTTAATTTATAATATTAAAATTTCCGAAACAAATATCTTGATTATATTTCTATTTTTCAGGAGAAATGGAATAATATTTTGTATTTTTAATATTGAACCACTCTTGAAGAGTATAACTTAATTTGCAAAACTGAGTAACTATTAAAATATATAAAATTCGTTAATAATCTTTAACATTTCCAGATTGAAAATAAACTAACTATTCAGTTAATTTTAATAACTTCATTAAAAATCTTTGAATCAGAAAAGACGCCATTAATATTATATAAATTATCATTTTTTTCTTCAAGGAAAAAGTGTTATTTTTTTCATTGTGTCCTTGTATCTTTAATACTATAAAATAACATACCTAACAGCGGAAACGTAATGAAATTAAAATAACTTTCATACTGTGATTCCATTAACAATGAGTAAAACATTATTTCATTACAATCTTTCATTGATTATCGGAAGTTTATTTTTAACGCGACATCATACATTAAATATACGATGTCGCATTGAAAATAAACTGGACTGTAAAATTTGAATTTCACAATCGAAATTTGAGGTTCTTGAAATAATTTCATTTTCGAAATTTTAGTCGCAGTAGTTAATTTTCCATGAATAACATATAAAGTAATCAAAGTTTCTAGATTTAAATGGAATCGCATTTTCATAGACAAGTTGCATAAGTTTATTATAAAAATTATGTATTATAAAAATCCACGTGTTACATCCCCTCCAAATTCCAATTCTTCGTTCTCGTTAAAGGGGATAACTGGGGCTGATGTTTGAGTTGAACTTCCATCCCTTGCTAAAGGAGCTCTGGTTCTACCAAATAAATTTGTAAAGCATCATGCTAAGAGTTGAGTGGCTCTGGGGACTCAGTGGCGGATTTAACACTTGAGAGGTTAGGTTAGGTTAGTTTTATTACGCCGCCACATCCTCATGGGATATTCAGTATCTAGCGGCGGCGATGCCATATCCTCATGGGATATTCTATATCTGGAGGCGGCCACTTATAGCCCCTATCCTCATGGGATATACTGTATCTGGCGGCGGCCACTTGTAGAGCCAACACAGGGCTGGCCAGCACCCATGATGGGGTCAACCGCTCCCATCACAGGCTGGCCAGCACCCATGATGGGGTCAACCAGATTGTTGAAGGATGGGGTTCAACAGGCCGGGCCCGGACCCCTCCTGAAAAACTAACTCCCATCACAGGCTGGCCAGCACCCATGATGGGGTCAACCAGATGGAAGGATGTGGGTTCAACAGGCCGGGCCCGGACCCCTCCTGAAAAATTGGAGGTGTGTGACAAAAATTGGAGGTGTGGGTCCCGCATGATGGGGTTAACCGGATGGTTGAAGGATGGGGTTCAACAGGCCATGATGGGGTCAACTGGATAGTTGAAGGATGGGGTTCAATGGGCTGGGCAGGACCCCTCCTGAAAAATTGGAGGTATGGGACCCGGATTTGAACCCGGTCAACCGGATGGTTGAAGGATCGGGTTCAACAGGCCGGGCCCGGACCACCTCATGATAATACTGAGAGGTGTGGAACCCGGATTTGAACCCGGATCCTCCAGGGTGGTAAGCCGAAGCTTTACCACTCGGCCATCCCGCCGACAACACTTGAGAGGCCCCAGGTGCAATTCAATTTTGAGGCCGCTCTCTAAATATTTTCACTACTCCTACATTCTACAGTAGAGATGTGCGATACAAAACAAAATATCGTATCGGCGATATTCAGATACGGATTTTTATACGATATTTAATATCGCGATATTTTGGGATGATATCGAAAATATCCCGATATGATTTTATGGGAAAAAAACGAACAATAATTTTCTTTAAAACACATTTATTTGCCAGATGTGATTAAAAATCACCAGAAATTTGATTCTGTGTTGATTTCAGCATCAAAATTGTTGAAAGTAATTCAGGCTTCAACCTGCTTCTTTTTGGACATACCACTGCACCTAGCTTACTAAACAAACGTTCAGCAGGCACTGATGTGGCTGATATAATCAAATACTTCAGTACAATCTTTCATAAATTTGGATTGCAAAAACTTGCATTTATCCAATATTTTATTAGATCTTCGATCTAATATTGCTTGATCCAAGTAGTGGCGTAATTCCGTATTTATCCTTCTAATTGTTTATTGTCTACGGTTATTTTTTCAATCAATCTGTTGTGATAGTCCCAATTGCTGGGAATTTTGTTCCTTTCAAGCAAAATTATTTGTTATCTTGTTATTTTATATTATTATTGATTTATATTATTATTTTATATATTTTGTTATTCGGTTCGAAATCGGCCATTATCTTTAACCAATGATTTAAATACATATAGAAACCGATAAATTATCACAAGTATAATATCATATCGTTAGATATATCAGCATCCAAAAAATATCGGAATATCCAGACGAGCAAATCGAAGATACACGATATATCGTATCGTCCTAACTCTATACTGAACCACCGATTCAAAAGAAATTATTCTTTATACTTTCTTTCGACCATCGACATAATAGAAAATATAAAGAAATAGCTAATCGTTAAATCGTGCAGATACGGTTTATCGGACTTATTTTCATTGATGCCCCATAATTTAGGCCTAGGCTTGTTACAAAGTCCAAAGAATAACTGATTGCGTATAATGCGTGAAAGCGTTCTGTGATTACAGATGATGATAATATTTGTGTAGCTTGTGCAGGCTACTATGTTGATAAAAATGTACACAAAGTAGATTGGATTAAATGCATTAAATACCAAAGTGCTTGCAAGAAACATGAACGATAATCCTTAATGTACTTCCAGAATGGAAAGTGGCGACATCTGTTGACCAAAAAAATTACAATTATATCTTCTATGCTAACAAGTGGTGGTAGACCATAATCCACAAAGTGCTTGCAAGAAACATGAACGATAATCCTTAATGTACTTCCAGAATGGAAAGTGGCGTCATCTGTTGACCAAAAAAATTACAATTATATCTGCTATGCTAACAAGTGGTGGTAGACCATAATCCATAAATTTAGGCATATTTCCAACATATGACCGCATCCCCTTATGACTGTGGGCACCTCATAAGCCATGACTCCCAGTATAATGTTTTTAAACAGACAAACAACTGTTATCGGTTCTTATTTATAAATTCACACCAATTATAATAGAAATACAGCATAATTTGTAATTGGGAAGGTAATTTTATCTTAAAGATACATAAGTATCAGTGCTGATTCTTTTTCATTTTAGATTATTTGTAATTTTATCAAAAATAATATTTTTCTATGGACTTATAAAATATATTTATTCAGTCATCTGTAATTTCACGAATATATGATTACTCCCAATATTTAATATATACATAATTAAGAAAAAAAATTATAAATGTATGATCTCCGTTGTTTGTCTTTTAGAAAAGATTTGGCATGCTTATATAAAATATTATTAAAATTTCATTTCTATGACATACTCTCAATCTGTGATAATTGCTTAATATTTTCAGGAAACTGAAAGTTATGAAAATATTACTATGAAAATATTAGCTGATCCTATTTTCCAAAAGAGAAAATTCTTAAGCCACGATGTAATATATGAAAAGCTAAAGTATGGTCAATTTGCATTTATATATTTTGCTTCAAACATACAGCAAATTAATAAATATAAACTAGAAGAACTATTTGTCTCCGAGGAACCATTGATGGCAATATAGTCTGCTTATGCTTTTCGAAGAGGCTTTACATGTAAAAGATCCATTGGCAGAATGTAAACTAATAATAACCAAATTATTAAATTTCCTTTTTTCTTTCTTTCAAAAATGTATAAATTTCTCATATTTATTAATAATTACAATGTGTCTGTCTTATTTTCAAATTGCAATCGTTCAGATAATTAACCAACTCCACATGACTGAAACAAGTATTTCACAATATATTGAATCTGAAGAACTTCATCCAATTACTATTGAAAATGTTAACATTTGCTTTCGTTCTTCTAGGAGTCGGGTGTATTTTGTCGTTAATCTGTTAACAATAATTGTTAACAACGACAAAATACACCCGACTCCTAGAATCTTCAAGGACAATCATTAACCTAAATTTCCAATTATTATAATTTGTACCATCAAATATCGACCCATAACCTGGGCCCATAACCTGTTGTAAATTGGCCATATTAAAGGAGAAAAGACCAGATTTAACTCGAACAGACACAACACAACGCGCAACTTTAACACCAGACTAAGATAACTATTTATTGAAACGATATATATATATATATATACAGAAAAAAGAATTTTCTTCCCTCGTCCACTCTATAAACATAAGAGAATTTATGACATTCTCCCCTCTCACTCGCTTCTCCTTTTTTTCATCTATAAAAATTATTGTCGCACATAACTTTCTTTAACAATTAGCCTGCCCAAATTCATCGTAAAGTACAACTCAGATTTTTCTTTTAAAAGAAGATCTAATGGAATCCTACCTGACAACAGAATGGGGAAGTTCCTAGATATAGTCCTGTAACACTTAATAATCTTAATACAAATGCGGTGCTGAAATTTCAAAAGAAGTTCTCTAATTTTAACCTTACTTAGTGATTCCCCCCAGACTGGGCATGCATAAGCCAGCTGAGGTACAATCACTCCCTCATATATGGATTCAATTATATTTGAGTTTAGAACCCAATGCAATGTCACGACCATTGTAAGTTTGTTTAGTAAAGCTTCAGTTTTGCCGAGGATGTGGCGAACGTGCAGTGCCGAAGAAAAATTTTGTCAACAATATATCCAAGATACTTAAACTCAGTAACGTAGTTTAAAACAGTTCCATTAAACCTAATAGTTGGATACATAAGTTTCTGCTTTCTTGAAATCAGCATCAAATTAGTGTTATTTGGATTAAATTTCAGTTTATTCTCTTCTCCCTAATTAGTGATCAATGACAAAATCAAATTCCTCTTTCGTTCTAGAGACCCTATATCATTATCCTCAATGGTCACCAAACAGTCATTGGCAAAACAGACAATTCTACAACCCCACAGCAACTTAATATCGAAAATAGTATTCATGAGTATGTTCCAGAACCGCAGTCAACACGCCAAACCCTGCAGACAACCCATGGAAATGTTATGTGTATGTGCGAGGTTATTGTCTAATAATGTAACCTGTCTTCTCGAGAAATAATCAGCAGTCAATCTATATAAATTACCTGGACAACCATGTTTTTGCAAATCATATAAAATTTTTGGAATCCATGCCCTATCAAATGCTGAACTATTTTTAATGCTAAAAAGAATTTGTTTATACATAATTAATTTTTTGTATTTTAAATATCTTTGAATTAACATGTTCTATAGTAACAAAATAAAATTAAAAATTAAAAATTAAAAAATTTTAACTGCTCTTTAAATAACTATTAAACAAATTCTAAGCACACATAAGCAGTCCAGTATTTTTTAACATAACCATTTAATCTGAGTAACGTTTTCGGATTCTATGCCATCATCAGCTCTTACAAATACTTAATGGAATACAATATAAAACGCTACAGTTCTAGAACTAAAAATATAACTTTAAGAACTAAAATTCAAAAATTCAAAAAATTTCAAAAAAATTCCACATTAATTTTGAATTTCTAACAGTGTCTTATATCTAAGGCTAAAGTCTAACAAAATAAAATTAATTTAATTAAAATTTTATTTATGCGTAGAAAAATATGAATCCAATCGCGTAGTAACTTCTAGAAATATAAAATTATATTTGCATCAAAAATTATTTTCAGTCGATATTATATTGGGAACCTTGTTGCAAAGCAAATTTCTAGGCTTTAGATATATCATTCATTTGCCTATCATTAATTATTATCCTGTTTTTACTACTTTTATATATCTGTAACTCTTCTGCGGTAAATAGCTCATTCATGTTATTAAAAGATTTCAGTATTCTGCTTTTCTCCCACTCTATTTGCACATTACACTCGTATGCTCTTTTAGCTAGAGCAGTGTTCAAATTAGCTTTTTCTATGTCCCTTTTATGTTCATTTAACCTATCTTTCAGATTTCTTGCTGTTGCTCCAATATACACTTCTTTTCTACCGTTTTCTAGATTTTTCAATGATATCTCATAAACTCCCATTCTCTCTTCTTGTATGTAAACATCTTTAATGTTTCGGAGTGCATTGAATACAGTTTGTACCCTTTTGAATGCTGATTTCTTTCCTCTTTCTTTTATTACTCTATTTACTGTTCTGAATCATTTTAGTGAATCTGGCACTATTGTAAAATCTGCTCTATGCTGTTTTTCAGTTAACTCTAGTTCATTAGACCTTTGCTCTTTATTTATACATACTTACCTGTTTCTTATGCAATTCTTTAAATAACTTATCTATCACATTTCTGTTATATTTATGCTTTTACGCTATATTTTTAATCTGGTTCATTTCATTTTTCCTCATCCTCTCATCAGAACAATGGGTAAGTGCTCTATTGACATATGATATCAAAGCCACTTTTTTATTACACCACTTGTCGTTTGACTATTCTGGTATAATTATAAGGCTGTTTGTTGGCTTCCTATATACTGATGTTGTAATTAAGAGGTCTCTTATTATAGGTATATATAATAAGAGTCCTCTTAATGTAAAGATAATATTAATATAATCTTAATAAGAGAGGATATATAAAGGTAGTAAAAACGGGATAGTAATTAATGATAGGCAAATGAATAATATATCTGGTGGAAGTTTGCTTTACAACAAGGTTCCCAATATAATATCGACTGAAAATAATTTTTGATGCAAATATAATTTTATATTTCTAGAAGTTACTACACGATTGGACTTATATTTTTCTATGCGTAAATGAAATTTTAATTAAATTAATTTTATTTTGTTAGACTTTAGCCTTAGATATAAGACTCTGTTAGAAATTCAAAATTAATGTGGAATTTTTTTGAAATTTTTTGAATTTTTGAATTTTAGTTCTTAAAGTTACATTTTTAGTTCTTGAACTGTAGCATTTTATATTGTATTCCATTAAATGTTTGTAAGAGCTGATGATGGCGTAGAAGCCAAAAACATTACTCAGATTAAATGGTTATGTTAAAAAAAAAATACTGGACTGCTTATATGTGCTTAGAATTTGTTTAATAGTTATGTTCTATAGTGTTTATATGATTATTCTTATATTGATGAAGATCTATATGAGAGATCAAAAACGTTTTATATAAATAAAAAACTGTTTCCTGCTAATAGTTCTTGTTGATTATATGATATATCAATAAATTAGAACTGTCTGTGTAATGTAAATTATTAGAAATACAGTAGAGCGTCGATTATCTGAATGTCGATTAACCTTTAACGTCGCTTATCCGAACATAATTTTCAATTGTGAGACGCAACAGCCTCCGCCAATACTCCCAGAGAATCTAAGCTTCTGTTATGCATGTTGACTGTATGTGGAAACAATCGACAATTAAACTACTATATATATATCTAATTAATATATTTAATTTAATAATAATAATAATAGTAATAATACAAATAATTAGAAAACAAATGAGGCAGAATAACTTATGTAAACAATAAAACACAGGTATTTGAAATTTGTTTTGTATTTTTTGCATTGTGTTTTTTCTTATTTTTCTATCAGATTGATTATCCGAAAAATCATTTATCCAAACTACACTTGGTCCCAATTAGTTCGGATAATCAATGCTCTACTGTATGTATTAATAAATTTACTAACTTTTTCAAATAAAATTTTACTACATTTAATTAATTAATAAAGCCTGTTTTATTAAAATCTCTTGTTTTTTCCTCAAACATTTTATTTTTGAAACATTATTTATTTATTTATAATATTGTATTTGGATATTGATAGAATGCTAAATTACATAATTTACTGAAAGAGGGTGACAAAAAAATTGTATGATTTTATTAGATTAAAATTATTTCTTTATCTTCCTAGAATGCAAATTTTAAAATAAATAAGATAAATAAATTATAAACTTTAACAAAATTAATTTTTTTATTTTCAAATCAGTACACTTTTAAAAGAGAAATATATACAGTGGATTCCACATAATTGGGACACATTGGAACTAAGTCATTTTGGCCCAATTAAGCGGCTGCCCCAATTAAATGAAGTAATAATAAATTCTAAAATAAAATATGTAATTCGTAGGTAAATAAATAATAGGCAAAAAATAATAATTAGGTACCCATTTTAATGCTTTATTAAAATAGATATCTAATTATTAGCTTTTTAGTGATCTCCTCTGATTCGTCTGGGCTGCTGATATTCACACCTCACCCGCTAACTATGGAAAACTATTGATCTAATGCTTCTTTGATTTCTGGATCCTTTCCATCATGCTTTCTTTTGGATGTTCCCAGAATTGTGTAATGCCCACTCCTCAGGCAGTTGATTTTCTTGTTGTAGGAAATGCACTATAGAAGATTTTAGTTTATTTCAGCGAGTCTACAATGGCTTGTATTAAATGGCTGGCTTTTAATTTTATCCAGCAAAGCAATTTTACTTAAAAGTGTAAAATCCTTTCTTGACATCTTGGCAAAGATTTAAAAATTTTAAATAAAATCAACACTGTAAATGAATATCACTGAGTATAGTGAGTACAGTAATCACTGAGTACAGAACTCTTAAGTAGACGCACATTTGCCTTGCCAGACTCGTGACAATAGATAACTGATTCTCATCACGCTAATGTTGCCGAATACAGTATTGTTATATATTATTTAGCAATGATGATATTTATTTATAATTTTACTAAAGAATGGATGTTTATATTAGTGCGGCAACAGTGTTTCAACGATGTGTATGTAATAGGACCCAAAGAAACGACCTGATCCATTGTGTTAGTCTGTATTGTCTTGTAGAAAGGTTTGACCTGAAAAATTACCATTACAAAAAAATGTTGTTATAATTTTCATATAAGGATTTTTTTAAGAAAGCACAGAACAAGTATTAGTGTATGTAAGTGTTGCCATACTTTCGAAAAATCCCTAAAATATATCAAAAATTGAAAATTCCTTTTCTGCTATTGTCCCAATTAAGTGTTTATATTATGTATTAGTTTATTAGTTTGGTTTCCGTTCTTTGAGATTTGGTCCATTATGCGGCTGCCCCAATTAATTGGTGTCCCAATTAAGCAGAATCCATTGTATATAAAGGCTGCTGTTTGCTGATTGAACACCCAATTATAATAATTGTATAATTTGGAAAATAAATTACTATATGTTATAGATTTTTTAAATATATTTTAGAAGAAAATCTTTAAAAGTGCAATTTTTTCATAGAACATTATTATAGTTTTATGGAAAAAACTTTGAGCAAAACTCCCAATTTTTTCTTTAATTCTTCTTTTAACATAAAAAATTTTTTGATCCTAATCATTTCATGTAAACCAGTAATTCCCAATTTTTTCTTGGCTATGCCCCACCTAAGCATCTCTAAAATCCTGATGCCCCTGTGACATATAATTTTTATTTCAAAAAGTGAACTGGTATTCACTTGGAGGAAGTTTAAAAGGCCATTAACTTGGTCAAAACAAGCTTTCAAAGAAACATGGCATCCATGAAAGAGAAAAAATAAAAGAACAAAAGGACAGTTGATGTAATGAGGATGAAATCATTTAAAAAAATAATAATAATATGAATTGATATGAAAAAAATTGCAAATAAAGTTTCAAAATTGCTATGTACATTCTGATTTTAATTTTAAAAATATGTATGTACCATATATATATATATATATTTATATACTGTATATAAGATCCTAGAACCATAAGAAATGCAAAAAATTCATTATGAATAACTCATTCTTGAATTGCCCCCCTTAAAAATCAAATTGTCCCCTTGTGGGACGTGCACTACATGTTGGAACCATGGATGTAAACCATTTTCCACTGTATTTCTGAAACTACACAAATATAGAAAAATAAATTGCATTTTTTAGAAAATATTAAGCAGTATTTAAATTAGGTCATCAAAACGAAAACTTCACAGAATGAAGAATTTTGACACATCTGATTAAATAATTATATTTTATCGATTGCTAAATTATTATATATTTTTTAAAAATGCTTATTTCAAAAAAATATTGAATAGTCTAGTTATTTAAGCCAGATTTTCAAAAACTTTATCAAATATGATAGTTATGGCTTTTATTGTTTAGTAAGTTAGTAGACACTAACAAACAAATCACAGTCAATCAATCAATCAATCAATCAAAAATATAAGATAAGAGCAGTTCTAATTTACAAGTTAAATAAAAATGAAAAAGGCTATATATACTTTAAGTATCAAATATATTTGATTCTTAATTCTTGTGTTGTCTTTAGTTTATTAATATTATTATTTTAAAGTTTTAATTATATTTTAAAAAATTTACTGTGTTATATAATATTTTTCAATTTTGTAATTGCATATATCTTGTATTCAAGTTTATAAAATTGATGATAGATTGAAAAAAATATCTATTATCAATTTTAACAAACATAAATGAACAAAAAATATTCTCATATTAACATATTTAATATTCATGGATATTATTAAAATCTTGATTCAAATTAAAGTTATCTGAAATAAAAAAAATTATTTATCTTTAATTAATGGTGACCACTAACTAAATATTATGGAGATTTTATTTTTTCAACAAAGATATAAAAGGAATAGACAGTACTTGAATTGTTTAAAAAGTGAACATGAATCAGTTTATCAGGATTATAGAATCAAACAGGTTTATGGATGAAATTGTACAGGTGATGATAGAATTGATGTGAAATAATTTTGGAACTCATTGTTAATTAGAACAAGTTGGTGATAGGAAATCACTATTATGATGAAATATTTTCATGTAATTAACAAAGGCCATATTAAACTTTTTTAAACAATTCAAGTACTGTATCCTCCATTCATTTTTCTGTTAAAAGAATGGTCAACAAAGTCTTGTTAATATTGAAATCTCTCATCAATTATATAGACCAGCATTCATCCAGTTTAATCATATTTATCTTTATAATGATTATCTTAATATATTTTATTACAAACTAAAATTTACTTTCTTGAGAAACATTTTTGGTCAAAAATAAAAGCCAAACTATAGAAAGAACAGAAAACTTTTTATTTAATAATATTTTCAATTCCAAATATTTTTAATCCAGCCAAATTCTACTTCTAATGAACTATTTTAGAATTAAAAGATTTATGATTATTTAATAATTGTGTTATGGTGTCACTATCTATTGGATTAATAATTAACTATTTAAATTTAGGCTAAGGTTGTACATCTTTTATAAGTTATAATTTTTACTGCTTTTCCTGAAATTAAAAATTTGCCTTAGCCTGGAGTTTAACCAGGATCTTCAAATTACTGTCCTAATGCTTTATTCAGTTAGACTACCAAGACATCAGCAGATTTCCAATTTTGAGATGCATATAATTTAGAATTAAATTAATAATATAAGTAATTTAGAATTATCAGTCTAGGCTGTTATCAGTGTTACTCTCCTAAATTTAAATAATTAATTATTAATCCAATAGATGCTGGAACCATAGTGCAATTATTAAATAATCATTAATTTGGCAGTTTAATTCCAAAATAGTTCACTAGGGGTAGAATTTGGCTGGATTAGGAATATTTGGAAAAAATCTCCTGGTTAGGTTTAATTATGATTTACATTTTCAACAGCCATGGTGAATGACCATGTATACCAGGAGTGTCCAAACTTTTGGATTCCTTGGGCCACATTTGAAGAAAAAAATTGTCTTAGGCTGCATATAAAATATACTAATTCTAATGATAGTTGTTAAGCAAAATTTTGTAAATAATGTACAATATATGATATCCACCATTACAAATAAGCAAAAATGTCTTAGCATAATAATCTTTCCCTTCTTTTTGTTCAGAAATTTTTAAAATTATTGAACAGGTCAAGAAGTTTTAATCATTGAAAACTTAAACTTCTTTTCCAAATATTTTTAATCCAGCCAAATTCTACTTCTAATGAACTATTTTAGAATTAAAAGCCAAATTAAATTATCGCGTAATTTTGAGGTATTATTTCTATATATATATATATATTTTTTTTTAAAGTCAGATTTGTTTAAGTTGAAGTGCCTGTAGATTATTAGAAACTTTCAGATGACAAAACTATATATTGTTAATAATTAAACTATGAAAAGCTATTTAATTTGAAATAAAATTCAATATAAGCAGATAAGATATAATGATTTGATTCTGAAGATATTCAACTTAGCATTTTAAAAATGGGCTTATATTAAATCAAGAACATAACCAGCACAAAAAGCTGCTTTTCCATTTACCTTCTGTTCTGCTTATAGTACTTGCCACAAAAACATAATAAGAATTGTAGGCAATCAAGTGGCAGACATCTCTAAAGAAGTACATCTTGATCTATTCTCTTTCTAGATGTTCTAACATAAAATTATATAGCATGAGACAGGCAGGAGATATTTCTACTGAGGGAAAGAGAGATTCAGAATCAAAGATAGATATAATTTTATTTGGCACTTCTCTAGGAGCTGATCAATAAAGTCTTCTAGCAAATCTATTATGTACTCACGAGATTCAGAATCAAAGATAGATATAATTTTATTTGGCACTTCTCTAGGAGCTGATCAATAGTCTTCTAGCTTTTTATTATCTCAATATACCATCTTGTTATAGCAGTTTCCAAATTGTACAGTAATAAAAAAAATTTTATCAATCGTTATCTACCTAGCTTTTTATTATCTCAATATACCATCTTGTTATAGCAGTTTCCAAATTGTACAGTAATATAAAAATTTTATCTATCGTTATCTACCAAATAACACTAATAAAACCGTCTTTCCTATTTTTGAAGTTAAGTTCAATTATTTTAGAATTCACTTATTTCAATCAAAAAAATGGAAACTATTTTATGATATGTGCCTACCTATGACTCAACTGTGTTGTTAAATATTTAGCTTTCTTATTTCTAGATCTTTCCTCTTGTAGTTTTTATTTTTCTTTGAAATTGTTAAGTTCAATTATTTTAGAATTCACTTATTTCAATCAAAACAATGGAAACTATTTTATGATATGTGCCTGCCTATGACTCAACTGTGTTGTTAAATATTTAGCTTTCTTATTTTCTAGATCTTTCCTCTTATAGTTTTTATTTTTCTTTGAAACTGAAAAGATTATTGATGAAGAAATGATTTTCATCAAATAAAGAATGTCATGAACTTTATGACAAAAACAATAAAGACTTGTAAGAAAAATGACTTTGATCATGCTTTACAGCAACAATTAAGCCATAGGAAAAAAAGGGAATATTTTGAAAGCACAATATGTAATATTTTTATATGTAAATAAACATTTAAAAAAAATTAGAAAAATGACTTTGATCATGCTTTACAGCAACAATTAAGCCATAGGAAAAAAAGGGAACATTTTGAAAACACAATAGATAATATTTTTATATGTAAATAAACATTTAAAAAAAAAAAGTTTTATTTCTTTTTGATCCTATTTTATATAACTAATTATAGTAGATTTCCAAATGCATGGCAAATATATATAAATGTGCATTAAAATTAATACATCAGCCCATCCATTTATGTATATCTTTATATTAATTATATATTATTTATTTTATATAAATTCATATTATTAAAATAAATTGTTTCATTTCAATTTTCATGTAGTAATTGTATGATATAACAATTTGGAATTCAAGTGTATTTATTTTATTAATCTTCATTTGTGATCTATTCTACTGATAAAGATCGATGTCTAATAATGCTATAAGTATATAAAAGATACAAAACATAAAACTCAGCACTCTGGCAGGGATGAGAATAATTACAACACACAGTATCTAAAAGATATTTTGATCATTTGTTAGAGCATAATAATTTTTATTCAATTCCATTTTTAATTTGTTTATCACTTTTCTAGAAAAGACAAATAATTTTTATATATATCTAATATTTACAAGCATTTTGATTGTATTGTATTACATTAAAATTTCAACAAATATGAAGAATGATTAAACACAGAAACTTTATATTCAAAAATAAGTCACAAACAATATAGTATATGCTATGTTTACCTTCATTAATTTTTCTCCTTCAGAATATGAAAATAGCTGAAAGATGATTTTCAATCAATTAGAATTTTTCATGATATATTAGTGCAGAGTCCTTGACTTATGACCACTCATACTTATGATAGTGATGTAATCTGTAAATTCTGTGATTAGACAATTCTGTGATCTTTCAATGTAATTCTATGAGTTAGAGTCACTGACTCAATGATCTGATATATGAAAAGCATCTTTTTTTTTTATTCTAGTTCTTGTAGTTTTATGTTCTTCAGGTTTATCAAGATATATATTGTCAGAATAAACATTAGTAATAAGAAATCATAAATTTTGGAGATTTATGACTTACAACCATTCTGACTTATGCCAGAAGGGTTTGAAATCAAATCAAATCCCATTGTAAATCAGGTGATTAGACAATTCTGTGATCTTTCAATGTAATTCTATGAGTTAGAGTCACTGACTCAAAGATCTGATATATGAAAAGCATCTTTTTTTTTATTCTAGTTCTTGTAGTTTTATGTTCTTCAGATTTATCAAGATATATATTGTCAGAGTAAACATTAGTAATAAGAAATCATAAATTTTGGAGATTTATGACTTACAACCATTCTGACTTATGCCAGAAGGGTTTGAAATCAAATCAAATCCCATTGTAAATCAGGGATTACCTGCACACTGAATGACTAGCTTGTTGGGAATAAATGACTCTTTTTTAAAAAATTATATCCTTATAGCATTTTCTAAAATTTGTAATTTTTAATATTAATTATGGATTTTATTTATATAAATTCTATTAACTTCTCTAATATGTACATCGCTTTTTGTTTATTGTAAGAGAGAATGGCAAGAAATACCTGTTTTGTCCTGTTACTTTCAGCATAAACTGACTATTATTTTCTTAGCATTTTTGTGGACAAGATTACAAAATCACTTCTAACAACTCATTCCTAACAACTCATTATTTCTCCATTATTGTTACTCCTCCATGTTCATTACCAAACAAGTAAAATATTCAACAATATTAAATAAAGTAAACTTACTTCAATCTTATAGCAAGAGGTAAAGTATAAATGAAAGCATTTATTTGGAATGTCCAAAGAAAAAAAATACGAAAATGTTCAAACATTTCTGTGAAAAAGTACCAGAAAAGACCAATATTTGGTGTTAAGTCTGGAACCGATAATCTGGAAAGGAAATAATAGATAATATATAAATCGAAAATTATGGATAATAATTAATTACTCTCTTTTTTAAAAAATTATATCCTTATAGCATTTTCTAAAATTTGTAATTTTTAATATTAATTATGGATTTTATTTATATAAATTCTATTAACTTCTCTAATATGTACATCGCTTTTTGTTTATTGTAAGAGAGAATGGCAAGAAATACCTGTTTTGTCCTGTTACTTTCAGCATAAACTGACTATTATTTTCTTAGCATTTTTGTGGACAAGATTACAAAATCACTTCTCACTCATTCCTAACAACTCATTACTTCTCCATTATTGTTACTCCTCCATGTTCATTACCAAACAAGTAAAATATTCAACAATATTAAATAAAATAAACTTACTTCAATCTTATAGCGAGTGGTAAAGTATAAATGAAAGCATTTATTTGGAATGTCCAAAGAAAAAAAATACGAAAATGTTCAAACATTTCTGTGAAGAAGTACCAGAAAAGACCAATATTTGGTGTTAAGTCTGGAACCGATAATCTGGAAAGGAAATAATAGATAATATATAAATCGAAAATTATGGATAATAATTAATTACATAAGTATTTTTAATACAAGTAGTCCTTGACTTATGAACATTCAACTTACAATATTTCAATTTTATGATTATCCTTACAATATTCTAAAATTGGCTATTTTCATAGCATATTGTCTAGAAATATTATTTTTGTTTTATTAAAAATGCAGTAAATTATGGATAATAATTAATTACATAAGTATTTTTAATACAAGTAGTCCTTGACTTATGATCATTCAACTTACAATATTCCAATTTTATGATTATCCTTACAATATTCTAAAATTGACTATTTTTATAGCATATTGTCTAGAAATACTGTTTTTGTTTTATTAAAAATGCAGCAAAACAATCACTTACCAGCTTGGGAATTCAATTCAATTCTGGATGATTTTACATCTTGGAGCTTGGGTTCAATTCTGGATTATTTTATAATCCAGGACCCAGGATCAAATCCAGATAGTTATATAATCTTAAAGGAATCAGTATTCATTGTCTATTATTGTTTAAAATTATTAACATATTTGTCAGGGTTATCAAAACGTAACCCATCATAAGTCAAGGACAATCTGTATATCAATTTGGAATCAAATTCTAGTTTTAACTCATTATTATAGAACATGTTAAATTTATATAAAAAAATTTCACCACTTAATCATATTTATAATAATAATATTTGTTTTATATACAAATGAACTTTCTAGATAAAATATTTGCTAATTGAAATTTAATTAATTACAAATTTAAAAGATAATTGATTTTGATTTGTAGCAATGCATAGAAAAAAACACTGGTTTATTGACAAGCTTAGTTACCTTTAAGAAGAGAGCATTCTTATTTTGGTCAAATTCAAGTAATAAGTCACAAAGTGAAGTTTTTAATGTGACATACATCTGACAATATCCTGTGGATGGCTTTCTCAATGAAGAAAGGGAAAAGTTTCCCCAAAGACACATCTGATTCTGAATGTGCTATTAGAAAACATGTTGTTAATGATATTCCAACAGAAGACTTATAGTAGTAAATGATTTGGCTTCGGTATGGGCCCTTTTAGAAAGAGGATCCAATATTTTTTGTTTTTTAAATTTGAATTTTTAATATCCTTTATGTGAGGTTTTTATACTAACAAGATATAAAATCAATTTGGGCATGGCTTGCCTGTACCCACATAAGGTTCTGGAGGTTCCCCCAATATGTTGAAAGCTGACCAATCTCTAAACAGGCAGTATTAATGACTTCTTCCCTCTGCCATTTATCTTCTCAGCACAATACCTCACATCTTAAGACTGAGGACCCTTTAGTTGCTTTTATGATATACAGGTCAGATGGTGGATGTATTTCCCCATCCATAGGGGTGTCAGAAATTTTAAAAGAAAATTTTTCATTAGTTTGAATCTTCACAGAAACATTATTTAAATTAGTGAATTAAATGATAGAAAACAAAAATAAAACACAGTAAGAACAGTTCATTGCAACATGTGGAACATAAAGGCAGTTTGCACTCTGAGTGATCACATTGAATAACTACCTTTATTATAAACAACTGAGTTCTGCTGCTTCTACTAACACACAAAATCACAAGTACTTGAAGCAGGATAAATAAACTAATTTATTATTAGATATATATAATATGCACTACATACACTAATAATACAATTGTTTTCCGGAAACGCTTTTGGCCTATTATGGCCCTCCTCAGCCGGTAATCTCAAGCGAGTGACTGACCAGTTTCAGACCAGTTTCTGACCAGAAACTGATCTGAAACTGGTCAGTCACTTGCTTGAGATTACTGGCTGAGGAGGGCCATAATAGGCTGAAAGCGTTTCCGGAAAGTCGGCTGAGGAGGGCCATAATAGGCCAAAAGCGTTTCCGGAAAACAATTGTATTATTAGTGTTATTAATGCATATTATATATATCTAATAATAAATTAGTTTATTTATCCTGCTTCAAGTACTTGTGATTTTGTGTGTTAGTAGAAGCAGCAGAACTCAGTTGTTTATAATAAAGGTAGTTATTCAATGTGATCACTCAGAGTGCAAATCATTGTCCTAACTCCACAATTTGTCATTGTATTGCATTTCTGTAGAAAATGGTGCAGTATTTATTTATTTAGCATAAAAAATAGTCAATCAGAAGTAACATTATGAATTATATGATCAATAGAAATTTTATGCTGCATATAAACTGCTTATTATGAATGAGTCCAAGAAAATATGATATTTTTTCAAACAGTAATTTATTTAAATTAGAAATAAAATCAATTTTATAAGTATTGACCACTGTTTAAAATTGTGTTTTATAATACCTTATGGGGAAAACTGAAATGATTCAACAGAAAATGCATCATAAATATAGACTATATGTAATTATATTAGAACTGTAAACAAAATAATGAACTTCTAGTAAAGAATATCATCATATAAAATTATTTTTATTTAGACATCTACTCTTATATTACTGATATTTTCTTATAGTAGAACTAATAAAATATTTTTTATAAAAATACTAAAATGATATACAGTAATACTCCAATTTACGTAAATTAAGATATACATAACTTCTAATCCTGCTCCCTCACCCATTTGTTTGTTTCACAATTACATAGTGTATATATATGTATGTATGTACATATTTGATTTGCTAATTTGTTGATTAAGAGTCTTTAATTACTACAACATATTATAAGCTTTTATAATTTGTTGTTTTCTTGGTAAGAAAGAGCCAGTTAAGAACTTAATACATAGGGTACTGTGGGGTGTAATGGGCCATGGGGCGATTAGAATCAAACTAAGCTTAAACATTACTAAAAATATAACAAATTTTTAAAACTGCCACTAGAGGGTTCTATGTAGTCACCTTTGTTCTCGCTTTAGAAGTATTGGCGGTCGTTTGAACGATGTAGTTTTGGAGAAAAAAATTATCTTTTGCGGCTCGTAGAGTTCGAAGTAAGTAAATTTTGGTCATACCTATTGGCGTAATATATAGCAAATATCTATTATTGTAATAGACTATAAAGTACTATTTTTTTTATATTGATGCTTAAGTATGTTAAGACTAAATACACATGGTTTCGTTAGGCTTAGTGTAGTACCTTTTGTACTAGAATTTTTTTCTGTGACTTATGTAGTTGGGGTGTAATGAAACAATCGATGTGAGGTGTAAAGAACCACTGGTGATGGAATGTTAATAATGTGTGTAAATAAAAATATCATCCGTCTAGGAGTAAAACTTACTAAATTCATTTAAAATAATTGATCTTACAAAAAAAAACTATTGAATGCAAATCAAACCAATAAAAACAGATTTAGAAACTCAATTTGGTAACTGTAACATCCTGTTAGTAAAAACATTCAAATTTTATTGTAATATAGTAGCTTAAATTTTTAAATTAGGCCTATTCATTTACAAAGTGTAGAAGTAGACTTGTTCAGTTATATCTGTAAGTTAATGATAAACCTATGTGTATTTATTTCTTTACCTACCCATATAATACTCTATGTATTTGTTGGATTATTATTGTACATTTTTAACCATTCACTCAAAAGCAAATAATTAAGCATTATTGATTCTTCTCTAATAGAATTATGCCTCGCAATTACAAATCATCTAATTACTTAGGCAGGCGAAGGCTCTCATTTTGGGTTGCTGTACTCAGCGAACCAAAGAGTTGCTTTTTCTGAACAAAAATGAAGTTAGGGTTGTTACAGGGCTTTACAGGGCACTGTCATTTAGGAGACATCTTCACTTGATTGGGCTTGTTGATAGTCCAATGTGTATTTGGAAGACATCTTCACTTGATTGGGCTTGCTGATAGCCCCATGTGTAGTCTTAGGAGACATCTTCACTTGATTGGGCTTGCTAATAGTCCCATGTGTAGATGAGATGAGATTCACATTTTATGTGAATGTGTGGCCCTTTCGTGGCTTAGGCGTGATCTTCATTTTATGTGAATGTGTGGCCCTTTCGTGGCTTAGGCGTGATCTCTTTGGGTGTAGAAGATGTAAGTATGAGGAGGAAACTCCTCTTCACATTTTGTGTGTAAATGTGTGCCCCTTTCGACACGACGCTCTTCCGATCTACATTTTGTGTGAATGTGTGGCCCTTTCATGGCTTAGGCTACATCTTGTGTGAATGTGTGGCTTTTTCTTGGCTTAGGCGTGATCTTTTTGTGTGGCCCTTTCGTGGCTTAGGTGTGATCTTTTGGGGATGTATTTTTCGTTCCCGAGGATTTCTGCTTCTGTCCCATTGAAGAATATACTGTCGTTTGTTTTTAAGACAGGCCTTCTGGGATGATTTTTGGGGGTGCACAATAGACCAATGTTGGTCGCAGTGCTTGGACTGAAATAGGAATAGACCTATGTTGGTCGCAGTGCTTGGGCTGAAACAGGCCCCTCCCTGGCTGAAACAGGCCCCTCCCTATTGTACTACTACTACTACTACTACTACACCTAGTTAGGGCTAACAGAGAACTGAGTCACTGAGTTGCTTAGCTAAAAAGTGAGTAAGTGTTGATCAAATATTTCCTGTTGCGAGTCTAATTTCTTTGTTTCTGTGAGATTTAAGTTCTTTAAGATGGATTTAACAAGACATATTAAACCATTAACTGAGGAAATAGACTGGCCCATATGGAAACAGAAGATACTTGATATGCTCAACTATCATGAAGGGGCCTTAGATGCTATTGACGGAAAATTAACTAAACCAGAACTGCTAGGAACTGATGCCAAAGAAAACGAAATTAAGAAACATAAAGAACGTTCAGATTTCTATTGATGGGCAAATAGTTATGCCAAGACATTACTAGTTAGTACAGTTACTGATGCAGTATATCAGAAAATTATGGACAAAGAGTCGGCCTGTGATACATGGGAAGGACTAAAGCAGCAATTTGAGGCTGTGTCCAGGGACCAATTATTTAAGATTTGCACTGAGTTTTTCTCATTTTCATGGACACCTAGCAATGATATATCCATACACATAGCTCAGCTAAAGAGACTGTGGAATGAATTAAACAATGAATTAGAGATTAAACAATGGATTAGATAATTTTATAAAATATAATATAAAATTGCACAGTTATTTAATATATTAAAGCAATATTTAAATTCATAAAAGTTATATCAAAGAAACTTTGCTTTATATAGGCAATCCCTGACTTATGTAGATCTGACATGCAGGGTGTTCTGTTGAAGTGTGAACATAGATTACCAGAATTAATGTTAGTTTGCAAGATATTAAATATTTTACTAGCTGCCTTTGAGAGCTTTAAGACCAGCTGGATGCTTCTGGCCAAAGATGAAAAGAAGACACTTGATGAGCTAACAACAAAACTGTGTATGTTCAAAAGGAACTTTATAATGAATGAAGAAAAGGAGAGAAATTTACAGGAAGTTCTGGTAGTGACAAAGTCAAATAATCAAAAACAGGATAGCAAAACATGTTTAAATGGAAGTCAAAAAGGAAGGACATCTGTAACTACTGCAAAAAGAAAGGCCACTGGGTAAAAGATTGCAGACAGTGGATAACTGATGGAAAACCAAGCAAAAAGGAGACAAAAAGTATTCAAGAAAATGACTCTGTGGCTACCACCGTGGCATTGATGTCTATTTGCAAAAAGAGTTATACATAAGAAGTTGACTCCACAACATGGTGGATTGATAATGGTGCAACAAAGCACATGACAAACAGTTTAAGGTATTTTACAACATATGAAAAGTTTAATACTCCCTGTAACATTAAAGCCGCTGGAAAAGAAACCCTAGTTGCACTTGGCAAAAGAAACATAGTCCAGTCAAGAGTCAGTAAAACATACAAAAGAATAACATTGATGGATGTCTGGTATGTTCTTGAAATAAATAGAAATCTTTTCTCAGTACTTGCCTCTCAAGATCGAAATCAAAACAGTAAGTTCTTGTCATCCTCTACAGAATGCTCTTTAAGAGTTAATGGAGAGATTGTAATGTGTGGATCTCGGAATACATATAGTTCTTTGTACAGGGCCAATATCAAACCAGTTGTTGTAGAAAATAGAATTATAAAAGAAGAGGAAGCAGCAATAGTAGATGATTCATTACTACAACTCTACCATGAGAGATGGGGTCATCAAGATAAACGTCATATAAAGAACTTGCTGAGAAAGGAGTTAAATATTAACATCAATTTATATAAAGAAATATGCGAGCCTTGTATATATGGCAAGTCACATTGCTTGCATTTGGCACAAGACATAGAACCAATGCTCCAGATGAACTTCTTTCAGCAGACGTATGTGGACCTTTTGATGAGTCATTTCAAAGAAAATGCTATCTAGTTGTATTCAAAGATAGTTATACAAGATTTTGGTATGGCTACATCATAAGGGAAAAATCAGAGGTCAAAGACGCACTAAGACATGCCCTTGCACATGCGAAGAATTTGGGGCACTCTATAAAGGAATTCTTAAGTGATAATGGAGGAGAGTTTGGCAATGAGGAGGTTCAATCCACTCTACGAAAAGAAGGAATATCACAGAGACTGACAGCACCCTATACACCCCAGCAGAATGGAGATTGTGAACGGGAAATGCACTCCATAGTTGAAATGGCAAGAACATTTAAGTACTCCAACCCTGAAGCCAACTTTCCATTGGCAATTTGGGCTGAATTGGTCAGCACAGCTATATACATACTTAACAGGACAGGAAAGTCATCAGTAGAAGGAACAAGTCCATATGAACTGTGGATTGGAAGGAGGCCCAGATTAAAACACATGAGAATCATTGGGTGCACATGCTATGGTCATATACCATCTGAAAGGAGGAAGAAAATGGATAAGAAGGTTACAAAGGGGTATCTAGTTGGATATGACAGTGACGAATGATATAGAGTGTAGATAAAGGAAAGACTTACAGTAATTCTGTCAAGAGATATTTCATTCCAAGAAAAACCAAACAGCTGTGAAGAACATGTTCAACTTCAACTGAAAAATGAAAAACATGGCTTGTTCATTGATCCTTCAAAATCAGGGAAAGAATAAGGAGCAAGAAGAATTTTCAACTGAAAAATGAAAAACATGGCTTGTTCATTGATCCTTCAAAATCAGGGAAAGAATAGGGAGCAAGAAGAATTTAAACAAGAAGATGACCCTAAACAAGAAGATGACCCTGAACAAGAGTCTGATAATACGAACAATGAACCTGAAATTGAAAATGACTCAAAAGAATTACAGATAACATTTGACAAGGAGCTCAGAAACCGTTCTGAACTTAGAAGCCAAGTCGCTACGAGGTCTATGTCTTAATGACAGAATCACTAGTAGAAGGCATATCAAACCCAGAAACATATGAGGAAGCAATTAACAGCAACGAGAGCACAGAATGGAAGCAGGCTATGGACAGAGAAATGAATTCCTTGAATGAGAATCAGACATGGGAACTTACTAATCTACCAGAAGGAATCAAGGCCTTACCCTGCAAGTGGGTCTTCCGTGTAAAGGCTAACCCTGATGGAAGCATTGACAGGTATAAAGCGAGACTTGTAATTAAAGGATTTAATCAACATCAAGGCATTGATTACAATCAAACATACAGTCCGGTAACCAAACTAGAGACTATTCGATCTATGTTAAGTGCTGCAGCAGAAAAAAGAATGATACTGACACAATTTGATGTGTCGACTGCATTTCTGTATGGAGAGCTCGATGAGACAATATATATGCAACAACCTGAAGGATATCAAGAAAATTCAAGTCAAGTTTGCCGACTTAAACGAAATCTATACGGTTTAAAGCAAGCTCCAAGATGTTGGAACAAATGCTTTGGCCAATTTTTACAACAGCTGGATTTCAAAGCTAGTGAAGCTGACTCGTGCTTATATACTTGAAAGGGGGACAAGAAAGTCCTTCTTATACTTTATGTCAATGACGGACTAATCGCAGTAACCGATCAGCAGGTTTCTGAAATACTCATTCAAAGATTAAAGGCAAGATTCAAGATCTCTGTGAGTCAAACTATCAACTTCTTAGGACTTGAGATTAAGTGCTTGGATGACAGATCTATCAAACTATGCCAACAAGCATACACCAAGCGACTATTACGACGCTTAATTTTGAAAACTGCAAACCAGTAGCAACTCCAATGTTAAAGGATACTACAATACAAAAACCAGAAGAGACAGACAAAAGGATTCAGAAATTTCCTTACAGACAAGCGGTTGGTGCCTTAATGTATTTAATGGTTGGAACAAGGCCTGATCTAGCATACAGCATGGGTTTCCTATCAACATCTCTTGAGAACCCATCACAGGAAGATATAGTAAGAGTGAAGAGGGTTTTTAGGTATGTATCAGGTACGACTAACTTAAGCATAACATGACAAAACTCGAAAACTGCTTAAGCATAACATACCGACCAGACTATTCCAAAGGCACACTATGAAGGCTACAGTGATGCAGATTTTGGTGGATGCAGTAAAACTGGACATTCGACATTAGGTTTGGTGATGCTGTATGCAGGAGGAGCTATCTCTTGGCACAGCCAGCGACAACAGGTCATTGCCACTTCTACAACCGAAGCAGAGATCATAGCAGCATCCAAAACAACAAAAGGAATTATTTGGTTACAAAGGCTATACCAGGGAATAACAACATTGAAAGAACTGCCTGTTCTGTACGTGGACAATCTAGCAGCAGTAAAGCTTGCACAGAACCCTGAATACCATCGTCGAACCAAACACATAGATATGAAGCACTTTTTTGTTCGCGAAAAGGTCACTGAAGGAAGATTAATTGTTAAACAGATTTCAACAGAAAGACAAATTGCAGATCTCCTGACCAAACCATTGACACGGACAAGGCTATTGATTTTATGTAGTAAGTTACGATTTTCTTGACTGACTGTAAAGTTCAAGGGAACATTACACAACAATTAACAAGGGAAAGTGTTAAAAGAGATGAATTAATTATGTTAATTGTTTTTGTATGTTTTAGCCCACAGGTGGCACTTTTGTAGAACTCCCGCTCTTTGTTTAAAGAAATAAACTTCCACTTTTCGTTTTGTTTTAGTACTGAAAGCACGTGTTCATTTTCTTCTCCTCACAAGAGAAGAAATAATTCAACAACTTTTAGTTTAAACTTTTAGAGAACATTAACAGATTAAATTCTGTTAGTGTTCTTTGAAAGCAAAATTTGAGTTGAAAATAGTTGCACTGACAACTGAAAATGTTCATCAAAAGAAATATATTTTGACTTCTTTGCACAAAAATAGCCTGCTTTTTAATAATTTTATTAATGAAAATAATAATTAGAGTATATTGTATTATAAAATAAATTATTTATACACTTAATAATAAATTTGTTCTTTCATACCAGCAATACTAATCATCCAATTATGTCCATCTTCTCCAGTATGTCTTTTTAATAAATTAAGTATGCTAATCAATAATGAATTTAGATGATCACTGGTGACCATAGTGACATGATTTCTGTAAAATTTAAACATATAATTTGAAAAAAATCTTTAAATTATATTTAATACTTTTAATTATAAAAATTATTTAAAGCAAAAATTTAAGTATATTTATAATTAAATGTTTGCATTACTATGTACAAAGTGTTTTATATAATCCTGACACTACAGCAACAAAATACATATTTTTATGTTGAATATATTTTGCTTTAATAAGAATATTAAAATAATTAAATATATATTACCGTATTACTTCGAATTTAAGCCGCACTTTTTATTAGGATTTTTAAGATGTGAAATTTGGGTGCGGCTTAAATTCAAAGTGAATATTTTAACATCTTATTTCTCCCAAGCTCCCACTCTCCAACATTTGGGCTTTTGCTTTACACTCTATGTATGTGCATGGTATTATGATCGTTGATTACAATTTATTCGGTAGTTTATTATGTATATTAGTATCTATTTAAGTAAATAAAAATGTTTCTTATTTTTCAATACCTATTATAAAATCATTTTTATTTTTTCCAATTTTCTAATTTTAAAATCCTACTGCAGCTTAAATTCGAAGTAATATGGTATATAATCTTTGTTTTTTTAATTTTGACCAAAATTTATTTTATATAAAAAAATAATACTGCAGAGAATGGTATAACAACATTTGTAAAGCCAGAGAGACATGATTCCTTATATAAACAATAAAACAAAAATCTAAACGTATTTTGTTAATCATTCTACTTTAGAGAAAAATGCATTTAAAGTTCCTTTCCATCATTTCTGGAAAGATTGATTGACAAATATAGTCAATAACACA
The DNA here is from genome assembly GCA_000484575.1 of Olivierus martensii. Taxonomy (NCBI): domain Eukaryota; kingdom Metazoa; phylum Arthropoda; class Arachnida; order Scorpiones; family Buthidae; genus Olivierus; species Olivierus martensii. The sequence goes on along the minus strand of AYEL01081251.1, from coordinate 44,255 downwards.
AAACAGTTTTTTCTATTTGAAAAAACTGTTGTGTGTTATTAACTATATTTGTCAATCAATCTTTCCAGAAATCATACTGCTATGGATCATGTGTCAAATCACACTGCTAAGGAGTAAAAATAAACAAAAAAATCTTTAATAAATCAAAAAGTATGGGAGAATATTTTTAAAAATATTAACAGTTTATAATAAAAAAATTCCTCTTTAAAGTACACTTAGCCCTCGATTTGCATCGCTCAATTTACACGGTTTCGCTTTTACACGGTTTTTAAATGAAAACAAAAAAGCACGGTTTCGCTTTTACACGGTTTTTAAATGAAAACAAAAAATTTTTTGGGTTTTATTTTGATTGTTTTGCATTATAAATTAAATGGTTTTGTTTTACACGGTTTTTAAATGAAAACAAAAAAATTTTTTTTTTTTTCGGCTTTTACACTGTCCCTCGATTTGCACGGCACTCAATTTACACAGTTTCGCTTTTACACGGATTTTAAATGAAAACAAAAAAATTTTTTTGGGGTTTTATTTTGATTGTTTTTGCATTATGCTATTTATAAATTAAAAGAGTATCATATTGTCATATTTTGTGAGTTTACAAGTTCGTAGAGATTAAGAGTGAATACAGCTATATTTCGTATAGTCCAATTTATTTACACACAGAACAAAATAATCTTGTTTCACTATAACTAAATTCAATACAAACTCCAATACAAAATCCAATAATTATCTCATACAACACTAATTTATGTTTTTATTTCAGCATAACTCACAGTTCTTCTTAGTCCACTTTCGCTTTCATAATTTATTGCTCACTATTAACTTTTACTGTCCAAGTCTCGCAGTTCAACTAAACTCAACTCACGCTTGCAGCTCACCTATTTATGTTTGAATGCTTTTATTGTTTTTATTTGTACTGAATATTGTTAATTTTTTTTGTACCATATTCGGTGTTAATTAATGTTTATTTTTTCATTTTCAAAAATAAATTGAAAAAGTATAAGCATTAAATTGTCTCTAAAAATTAATGAACCAATCCCCTTTTTTCCTTTAATCCTTATCTCATTTTACATGGTTATAAAGAACATATCCTCAACTTTTCATTATCTTCTTTAGATTGATTTACACGGTTTACAATTTAATTGAACATATCCTCCTATTTTGTATGAATTCTGCATCTCGTTTTGCACGGTTTCGGTTTGCACGATTTTTCCAGGAACGTAACTACTGTGTAAATCGAGGGCTGAGTGTATAGTAATATTTTACTGCAAATGATATTTGATTGGATGTCTATCTGTCAATCACACTTTATGGAAATAAAACTTTAAATGCATTTTTTTAAATCAAGGAATTAAATAAAAAAACTTCTATTTTACATTTTTTTTATTATTAATTTCATTAAGAAATTCTCTTTCCTGTTTCATTTTATTATTATTATTATTATCATATTACCTCTCCAAAATTTCTAAGTCTGAAAACTTGATTACATCACCATCAAAAACACTTAAAGAAGAATTTAGATGGAAACTAGTTGTACAAACCAACAGAAAGGAAATAAATGAATTCCTAATTACAAAAAGAAGCAAAAAGATTAGAAGAAGCAGTCAGCTGTTCTGTTCAATAGTTAAAAGAAAGCAATATAGCCTGCATACATAAAGACAAAACTAAAAAGATAATCTTTGTGTAAAAAGCTTACTATGATCAATTAATGCAAACAGTAATTGAGGAAACCTATTGTGTAAAGCTAAATAAAAATAATGTAACTAGTCAACTTGTTCTAAACACTGCTTATATGCTTATACAATGCTACAATTTAACTAAAGCACTACTAGTAGTTAAGGAAAAATTCTTTTAATATACAAGCATTTTCGGCACAATGACCATCATCAGGCTACACAATTAGAACTGAGTTTTCTAATTCTGTAGCCTGATGATGGCTGTTGTGCTAAAAACGTTTGCATATTAAAAGAATTTTTCTTCAATTGGTAGTAGTGCTTTAGTTAAATTGTAACATTATAAAAATAATGTAATTATGCAAAAAAGTTCACCACTTACTCCACTCAAAAGCCTTCACAATGGAACTTAACTGCAAAATACCTTAAAATTCATTTGTTTCAGGATATTTAGAAGTTCCTGATATTGCTAAAACCAGTGCTGATATTCAGCTGATACATATCAGTAATGTTATACCCAGAGACGGCTCATGTATAGGCACTGGGGAACTGTAGCACCCCAATTTTCCCCAATATATTAATATATTTATAATTTATTTATATTTGCTTGTAATATTTAATTTTATCATCAATAATCCTATACCATTCACTTATTTTGTATAAAAATTAATAAAAATCCATCTTGTAGCACTTAGGAGGATGAAGGATGCTAGTAGCACTGTTTTTACCAAAGTGCTATATTGCTACTCATGCAAGTATAGGCAAGTGATAATGAGATGTGAGCTATTAATGTATTATAGCACTGTCCATTGCGCAGTTCCACTGTTGTTTATATGCAGATTGTGTCAGTAGTAGCATGTTCTTAGTGCTTATCGTGTTTACTCCATTTCTTTAAATATTTGGGCATTTTAAAGACATAATATTTTCAATTATACTAAACTGTATAATTTTATTGATAATAAACAATAATTTTTATTGAAATAAAACAAGAAGAATATATTTTATTATTAAGTAATTTTGAAATATACCAAACTATAATTTTATCCATAATAAATAATAATATTCCATGTTTAATTTTTTTAAAATTTTTATCATAATTTTTATACTTTATCCAAACATTATTATATTTTAATAATACGATATTCTGAAAGTTGCAGCACCACCATGATTTCAAGCCACAAGCTGCCACTGGTCATACCATTGTTAAAATATTTAAATACTTCCATATTGGTTGTTAAATAATACAATAATAATTATGAAAGCAGTAAAATTAATTAATACAAATTTTGTTATATACCCTATAATATTGCACTCACAACTATTTATCACATTTTGTATACTGATTGTTTCAAGAATGGCTGCATTATATGATATTCTTTAAGGGAATCATCTGGTTATCATTAATCTTGAATTATGTAGTTGCTACTTCTCAAAATAGCTTAATTTTAACTTTGATTTCATTGATAATATGTTTTAATTTGCGTAAAACATTAAGCCTACTACTGACTAATATAAGTTAATTTTTGTGCAGTGGTTTCATATTCAAAAATATATATCATCATATTGATTATTATATATCTAAGTATCAGCCTTGACTAAAACATGAGCCCCTTTATCTTTAAAGCCCATAGTAGAACATAGAAAATTTATATTCTGTTTAGAATATCTTTAGCAAACTAATGCAATAGTAATTTACACAATTATTCATATCCCATTTCTTTCACCGTTAATTTTCTAAATAAATTACATGGAAAAAGCTCATTTTCCTTAGAAAACATAGCTATCTTAGACTTCCAATTGATCAGTTTACAACATCCAAGTTTTTATGAAAATATAGAAATAAATTTTTCAGATGTTTCCCAAAAATGTATTAGAGAACTATGTGATGTTATATGTAGTAAATGTTACTTTATGTAAACTAAAACTATTTCAAATAAACTAAAAGATTATTTGAAATGATTGTAATAAGGAATTTGACCATTAGGAAGTCTAATGGGCTTATTTTAGCAGAATGGTAGTAAGATAGAAAGAATCTGCAATAATTCTCTTCTATTTTAAAACAATTTCATTATATACATGATACACAGATAATATATTTATAGCATAGGATGGGCCAGAACATAATAATGAATTAGTCCAAAATTTCACAGATCAAGTGAATAACTTTGTCCTAAATATACTGTAAATCAGTCTAACAACAGCACTGTGCGTTATCCAAATATTAATGTAATTTTACAAGATCAATAACTAATCCTAGTTTATAGAAAAGCAGCCCACAAAGCCATCCTTATACCAGCTGCATCAAAGATCCAAATTGATCCAATTATTTATAAACCTACAGCATTTCAATATTTATTCCATCAAATGTTTAGCTATTGCTCAACACAAGAATCTCTAAACAAAAAATATAAGAACATTATTGAAACTGAGCTAAAATAGGAATACAAATTCAAATTCTTACAAATATTCTATAATAAAAAAACCTATTATACAATTATCAAATTTCAACACAAGATCTATACAGCTACCTCCTCTGTGATCAAAATAAGTGAGGTTGGCTCAGTTGTTTAACAGTAAAAAGTTATTGAATTGAGAGAAATTCAATAAGGCCATCTTCTTTATGATTACACAAATCTACTCTGCAGTTGAAGTCACCAGTTATTATTACATGTTTTGAGTCTGAGTATGATATTCAAGCAATCTGTAAGGTTAAAGAGTATAGTGCTTAGCTCTGTGTCTGGGTTGTAATATGTAAGGATTATGATGCTGATGAGCGTATTCAGTATAATGTGATTCTTGTTGCTGGTGATTAATTTTGGCTCTAAATGTGGCTTACAAGCTATCAATAAACCGCCGATAGGTCTTCCCCGGTTATGTTTTTCAGCTAGATTTTCAAAAACATAAAATCCATTTAGTATCGTATTTCTCCAATTAAATGTTTTGGTGAAAAGAAGTATATCTGCAGAGAATAGCACATCTGAAGAGTTTAGGCAGTTAAGTGCAAAAGTCATTCCTTCTATATTCCAAAAATAGAGCTTGGTAATCAAAGAACCCAAAGTATTTGTATTTCTATCCATATTTCGATTCTGATTAGTGATATTTCTTTGTTTACAGCCACTGTGTGAACAGCGATTTGTACACTTTAGGTCTAATGATTTTACTTTTTCGAAAACATTATTGGATAATAGTCCTCTCTTATTAAAATTATTGATATTGATTAAGAAGGACCTACTGTATTTAAAAGTGGTCTTGTTTGGTAGAATAAATTGATTATAATAAGTGGAGTTGTAGAAATGCCTGGAGCGATACAGAGTGGCTGCCATGATACAGTGCCACTGTTACCAGTCTTGGAAAAATAACGACTCCAAAAACCGAAGCACACTTATAAAATCTTCTCTTCATGGCTTTCATCATAAACTATGTAAAGACAAGAGTTTCTATTATGCCTCAGAAGAATGTATATGCTCATACTGCGATAACAATGCAAGACAAGATCACATATCTATTTGTACATATTTCATAAACATGCCACTACAATATATTCTGTCTTTGTAATGCAATGTTGTCTTTGTATGGAATATATGAAAATAAACGTATTATTATTATTATTAAATTTCAACATAATTAGGACAGCAGATAACCATATATAATTCATAATTTCTCAAACAAAATATTCTGAAAACTTATAAGCCCTTAAAAAGGAAATTCAAAAAGAAAGGAAAATTTAGCATTACCTTTAGCCATAAAGAAACAATATTTCACCATATCAAAATGACAATACCCTCACAACAACAACAATTTCATTCCAGAATGTAATGCATTCAATCCAATTTGAAAGATTCTACATTGGTAAAACTTCCTGAAATTTCAAGATTAAATCATTAAAGCAGCAGTCTCAAATTTATAGCTCATGATATCTTTTTGCAGCCTGTATTGCATTTATTATAATTGCAAAAGCATATAGAAGATATTCTGAAAAAAATCACAACCATTTTTTATGAAATATTTGAAAATTATTAAACTTTAAAGTATCTTAATAGACTGTATAATTTATTCACTAGAAATGAAAGTTTTGTATTGAAAAACTTCTATCATTTACAAAATGGCTTTATAACTATGAACATGAATTGTAGTATATCATTAAGGAAATTAATATGTTAATAGTTAAAATAATCAATCTTTCAGATTATTTATATTATATAAAAATTTTTCCCATAAAACATTAATTTTAAATGCAGCCCTCAAACCAACTGAAATTGACTAAAGTAGCCTTTAGAAGAAAATGAATTTGATACCATTGATCTAAAGCAGCGTTCACCAAACCGTCGATTGCGAGCTACTAGTAGCTCACAGGGACATTTTCGGTAGATCGCGTTAATGCTCCAGTTGGCTAACCTAGATTCTCCACTGAGCTGACGCTTACGACAGGGGGTGCTGATGACAACAACTGCTTGTTTCTCCCGCGCAACTGCAATTGTCAGCCTCATTTCATAGTTGAGTGTATACACGTGAGGTTGTGCACGTTATGTTTTTTGTGTGTATATTAGACATTAGCTAACTTAGATAGTTTGATTTACGCATGGGTACTAAGCAAGGTCTGTTCTAATGATGGCGTGTTCAAGTAAAAAGCAAAAAATTTATCACTTTCATTCGGAATGGGAAACCGATTACTTCTTTACTCAGGTGAAGGACAAATGTGTGTGTTTACTGTGCTATGCAAGTGTATCAGTTGGGAAGAATGGGAACATCGAACATCACTTCAAAACCGTTCATGCAGGGATTGAAAGGGATTTCCCACTGAATTCTGCTTTAAGGAAAGAAAAGGTAAGGCAGCTAAAATCTAAACTTAATGCTCAATAATCAACTTTTTTACAACCATTAAACAAGAATAAAGCAGCAACTGAGGCGTCATTCCGAGTTTCAAATGTAATTGCAAAGAATAAGAAACCATACGAAGACGGTGAAATAATGAAAACTGCATTTTTAAAAGCTGCAGATGCATTATTTGATAGTTTCAAAAATAAAAGTGAGATAATGTCTGCTATTAAATCTGTACAGCTTTCTGCAAATACAGTAATGAGAAGGGTTGAGGTTATGAGTTCTGACGTTATCTCAACTGAAAACGGACTTGGATCTCTGCAGCTATTTCTCCCTGCAACTTGACAAATCGACTGATATAGTTGGTACAGCTTAGTTGGCTGTTTTTGCGAGAATGGTTTTTGATAATTTCGAAGTAAGAGAGGAGCTGGTAAAGATTATACCGTTAACAGGACGCACTACAGGACAGGACATATTTTTAGCAGTTAAAGATCTTATCAACTCAGAAAATATGTTGGTGGGCTTTGCAACTGATGGAGCTCCTGCGATGATAGGCAGAGAGAATGGATTCATAACCTTGTGTCGTAAAGACAACAGCTTTCCAAAATTTCTGTCTTACCATTGTGCAATACACCAGGAGTCACTGTGTGGAAAGTTTTTAAGTATGAATAATGTAATGAAAACAGTTATAAAAATAGTGAACAAAGTTAGAGCATATGCAATTGAGAGACGTTTGTTCAGAGCAATGACTGATAAACTAGATTGCCAGTATGGTGATTTACTGCTTCATATGGAAGTTCGTTGGTTGAGTAGAGTTAAAGTTTTACAAAGTTTTCAAGAGTTGCTTCCTGCCTTAGTAGAATTTTTGAAAGAACAAGGTGAATCCTTCCGTGAACTAGAAGATCCGGTTTGGCTGCAGGATTTTGCTTTTCTCACAGACATAACCGAAAAGTTAAATATCCTTAACTTGCAGCTTCAAGGTAAGGATAATGATATTGGTGGAACAATTTCAGATGTTGCTTCATTCTCAAAAAAGCTGGAACTGTGGGAAAAAAATATCATCCAAGATGAATACAAATACTTTCCCTGTTTGAAACAAACCCTTGACAAGCAAGGTTCTTCAGCACCTCCTTACAACAGCAAGAAATATGTTGAAATTATATCTGATTTGAGAAGTGAATTCACCAAATGCTTCCAAGATTTCAAATGGATTTCAGTTGTTGTACAGTTTGTAAAATTGCCTTTTATAGAGGTTGTTGCTGAAGAGTTCTCTACTTGTGTCATGGAGCATTTTGATTTTCAAGAAGACAATGCTGCATTGGAGTTGGAACTGATTGATTTTCAAAATGATTTATCTGTAAAATTGCTTTCTTCAAGCTCTGAAAATATTTGGCCTCTTGTTCATAAAGAAAAATACCCAATTTTGGCCCAGCTTTGTCTCAAAGTGAAGGCAATGTTCAGCTCTACATATCTGTATGAAATTTCTTTTTCCAGTATAAAATTTATTAAAAATAAGTACAGAAACAAACTCACTGATGAACACTTGGACAACTGTATTCGAATGGCAGCCACTACCTATACTTCCAACATTAAAAAACTTGTTGAGAACCAAAAAGAGTTCCATCCTTATCATTAATAAAGTATGATAAAAAAATTTGTTATTACATATGTTATGTATTACTAACTACACTTCAATTTCTTTCTTATGTATGATTATGTACAATGTAAGTTTATGGCAATAAACAAATGTAAGATTTTTTTAGAAAGTTGGTAGTTCTTTTGGTTGGTAGCTCACAATAGGATTTAAAAACGGTATGGTAGCTCAGAAGCTTCACGAGTTTGGCAACTGCTGATCTAAAGAAACATAAAAGAGAGAAAGAGTTAGATGAAGATTCTACTGCTTTATACAAGTTTGTCAAAAACAAGAGAGCAATGGGAGAAATCCAAAGTTTATAGAACAATTGGAAATAGCATAGAGGTATTAACAGCCAAAGTAATTGAATACAAACATCTAAATGCAAATACTCAATGATCGTAATTAAAGCACTACTACTCGATGCTGCTTTAGCAATTCAAATGCAACCAAATTTGGTATGGTGACATTTCAGGATATGTAGAAAACATTTCTGTTAAAAAAAATAATACCAAAACTCATCACTATGGTACTTGTGGTATTGCAAGCAACAAAAAAGCAGTATCATTTGTATAAGCATACATATTGCAATGAAGTTCTGAGCATAAAAGTGATCACAACTGTTGATTGCCATTTTTATCAGCTATAATGACCATTGTGAGGAAGTTAACTCTGACCTGTCCTATTTTATTATGCACTTTTATTATTTATTGTTATTTTCATTATTATCTAACATATTATATTTTATTTTAAGAGTTGACTTACTTTCACATTCTCTGTTGTAATAGTTAGCAATCACATGTTATGGAATTAGAAACCATTCTCCGGAAGAGCTGTCCCGGCTAATGATTTCATCTTATCTAACTAATTTTCCACTGGTCCAATATGAGAATGTAAGAATGATCCGTATCAATGTTTTATTCAGTATATAATTAAATTGTAAAGAGGATGACATGAATGAATAACTTTGTAAACTAATAAATTTAAACTTGTTATGTATATTTATGTAAATGATGCCACACGGGACTATATGTCACTCAGATATAAAAGCCGATGAAACCGACGACTCAGAGAGGTGTTGTATTGACACGGGACTATATGTCACTCAGATATAAAAGCCGATGAAACCGACGACTCAGAGAGGTGTTGAGATCTTTACATGAATTCGAATGTCACTTAGCCAACTTTATGTCAATAAAGTTGGCTAAGTGACATTCGAATTCATGTAAAGATCGAAGATTGCTTGAAGTTTGTATTGAAGGTGGAGGTAGTAGAATTTAAGTAGTATTTAAGGTTTGTTTCTTGTGAATAATCGGATTTTGGATATTTGAGTTTGATTAAACAAGTTTTGTTGATTTATTGATTGTTGCTTTATTATCATTTCAATAAAGTAGTTATTAACATTTTTGTAAGTGTTTTGAGTCTAATAAATTTTATATTTTTTTATTATTTAACTGTGTTTGAGAATTTATTCCAATTATTAGTATAAGTTTCTAACATCGTTTGTTGTTCTCAATCTAATACTTAATCAGTACTTGTAGTTGTAAGTTCCGATTTCCAGTTATTTTGTTTTTGCCGGTTAACGTTAATTGTTGTTAGATTGTTCTGAAGTTAATTATTTGTAAGTTAGAGTTTAGAAGAAGACTTGAGCTCAGGCCGAACTGTGGATTGCAGAGTCGTTAGAACCGTTAGGTTTAATTGTAATTAATAGAATTGATATTCGTTAAAATTCGCGACTTTGCACCATCACTTTGTCAGAATGCACATTTTTTTGTGAAGCTATTTTACGAAAATAATTGCAATTTCAGAATTTTGCTGTCATAATTTATATCAAGGACCATTTACAAGCTATCAGGAGAATGTTCACTCAATTCAAGGAAACTGAACATCTAGAACAGGGGTTCCCAAAGTTTTGCCTAGTTGGGCCAAATTGCAAAATCCAAAATATTTGGCAGGCCAAAAAGTGTTATGGAAAAATATGTTCAAATCAATAAAAAGTTAGACACAAGGGAATGATTTATAAAATTTTATAGCATAATTAGTGTTTCCAAATTCCTGACATTTTGGAACCTATGGGAATCGAGAATTCCTCAGAAATATCTTTTTTATTTAATTTCGTTGATCATCTGTAATAATGGCTATAACAGCAAATATTAATAAAAGCCGTAGAGAAGGTGGGCCAAACGAGGTTCGTGGACCCAGTGCAATCTTTCAGAGGTTTCGAGACACTCCTATATATAAAAGGATGATGCAAAAAATGAGTAAATAAAATTTCCCAAATGGAGATAGACCGGAATTTCATGACTAGTGCATATCTTCTCCTGAGAGCTAAACAAAAGTTAAACTAAGGTATCATTTTGAGTAGATTTCTGTTATATTCAGGTTTTTCTCAAAATATAAACAATGTAATTAATGCAAACTTTATTTAACAAAATTTATAGTATACAGTGAGATTTTACATATAGGCCCTATCACACAATATATTAACATACATCACAATCGTAAGCAGCAAACAAACTGATCAGATGTGGTTGATAGTATTGGCAGTTATTTTATGGAACTATTTATCATGGAAAACAGAAATAGTTTGTGTTTACACAGAGAAATGTTTATTCTCACAGCCCAAGATTTGACTACAATGTCATATTAAGGAAAGCTACCTTAGATTTCATTAGTTAATTTACCTGAAGATGACTTTGTAATCAAAGCTTGTGTTGTGAAAATAAGTATTTTTCTGTGTAAACACAAACTGTTTTCTGTTCTCCTCGGTCAACTATGCTTGATTTACAAAAGCTAAAATTAGCTAGTTATGTGCTATTTGATTCTGGTGTCACGCATATTTCTAGTGGCATGTAATATTGTAACACAACGTAACTTTAGATAGGATAAATAAGAAAAATTTCTAAAAGATACATTGTGAGTAGTACTTTTATTTCCCATTGTAGGGATTACTGGGTCCTAGGAGCCGATATTCCCAATTTCCCGAGAAACGTTTGTCGGGATTCAGGAATAGGAAAACAAAAAAAATTCCCGGGAACGGGCGGGAAGGAATTCTCGCCCGGAAACACTAAGCATAATCCTTCTTTATTTATGACAATAATTACTTTTTATTACAAATTGTTTAAAATAACACATTTCAAAAATAACTAAATAATTTCAAATAAAAAAAGAAAATAATAATAAATTCATCTATATAAAGTGTGTGATTGTGCAGTTGTTTTTTTTTAATAATATCATTGAGCCTTGGTTCTAAGTGAATTGAATAAATCCTTAACATTGCTGGTAAAAGTTCATCAGTTAATTTTGATCTCAATGTGGACTCATGATTGAACAAGTTTTTTCATATATATAAGTGCTTCCAAATAATAAAACATATTCGAAGCACTTATACATGTATTTTTTTAACTGAACAATTTTTAATTATAAATTTTTTTGTAAAAATATAAATTATCTCTATGAATTCAAGATTGCAAATGATTTGACATCACGGGCCGCATTTCTAGGGTTTGCGGGCTGCACTTTGGGAACCCCTGATCTAGAAGTTAAACCAAGTTAAGGGGTCAAACCTATCACTTCACAAATCATTGAAGATGTTGTCATAACTGTTGCTGAACAGTCAATACAGTCAATTCTCGTTATTTGTGGTAGTTATGTTCTGAAAATTCTTAGCGAATACTGAATTAGCAAATATTGAATCATTTTATGCCTATGGGAAATATAGAGTTAGGTTCTTGCAAACCTTTCTTCTCAACATTTTTTTTTTTGTTTTATGTTTTAGTAGTTGAAGAAATGAATACGGAATCCACGAACAACAAGAATCAACTGTAAATATTGTTGCAGACTCCAGTAGTGCATGTGCAGTATCAATGCAGCTTGATTTTTTCTTATAGTACAATGTGGCAGATACTGAGAAAGATATTTTCAAATTAATGTTTTAAAGAAAGTGCATTATTATCCATATAAAATCAGCTACAACTATCAGACTGCTCAATAGGGTGACATTGAGCAGTATACATTATAATGCTTAAGTCAGTATCTTTATATAGCATCAGTATCTTGTACAAATAAAATATTTGTTGCTTGCAGGACTACAATTGCCACAGTAGTGAGTTTAGTACTTTTTTTACAGAAAGGTCTTCCATATGTTCTGAAATATCATCATATGGAATTTTGTTGCATCTTTAATTATGACAACCCAGTAAAACATACCATACATACTCCAATATAAGCCGATTTATGTATAAGCCAACCCCCTCTAACTTCAGAGTTTGAAAATTGGTAAAAATGCAAAACCCATGTATAAGCCTACCCCTGACTTTAACACTTAAAATTCTATAAAAATTTGAAACCGATAAATTACGTGATCTTTGATTTTTAGTTACTGATTAATAATGCCATTTACAAAAATAAATATTTTATTGAAACTTTAAATATATACATATAAAATAAATTAATAAATGATTTTATTGAAACTTTAAATATATACATATAAAATAAATTATTATAATACAACCATCAGTATATCAATTTAATTTTCGGACTTTAATATCAATTTAAAACGTAAAATTTTACTTTAACCCAAAGTGATCCAGTGCAGCACACTTACATAAGATTCTTGGATTATTATCGAGAATTTCTGCGTCACGGCGCATTAAGCAGCATGGCATCGCCTATCTGATGCACTTATATAAACACAGGTTGGAGTGGGGAGCACAACACATTTGATCACCAAAGCAAGATTGATGTCAGTGTAAGACATTATTGTTAGGATGACATAGTTTCAGAAAAATCAAGTTAACTAATAGTAAATAAATTTTGATAATTTACAATAAAAATATTTTCTTTTTATTGTTGTTATTGAATAACTGTTTTCTTTCCTGAAAAAATTTCATATTAAATTATCCCAGTAAAAATTCCATTAGAATATGTCTATATCACATGGCTATCAAAAGACTGTTTCAAGTTTCGTTTTCTCTATAGTTGAGTTGTTATTGTATTCAAATCTTTGATCGTATTTTAAAATGAATGGATCATCCTAATGATGATATCATACACCATTAGGATAACATGTGCAACGTGATTTCTAGACGTTAAGCATGCGACTTCAAAGTTTTGATTTTGCTTACAATGTACTTTTTTCATAGACTATAGTTATTTTTCAGTACAGATTTTAAATAATCATTATTTTTTCATTATTTTAAATATTATTTTAGTTACTTTTTAATCTACTTTAGTTAAATATAATAGGCATTTATCAATTATTAGTAAATGGATTAAAACATTCTTAATGAATAATCATCATCATCATCATCATCATTTCTTATTCATCCATGGCTGGATATATATGCCTCCTCCTTTTGTTTCCAGATGTACGTTTCTTGTGTGCAGTCTGAATCCACTGGGAACCAATTACTTTTCTTATATTATTGTATAATTTCATCCCACTTCTCTTAACGAGTTAATAAATTCAGCACAATTTTAAAAAGTGGAACTTCTTATTACGAGTAAATAAATTCAGCACAATTTTAAAAGTGGAATAACAGTATATTTTACTAAACTTTGTAGATCTTTCAGCTTTATTAAGCCATCTTCAGCAAACCATACATATCGTATAAGAATTCGAACGTAAAACTTCACGTTTTACATTCAAATTCTTATACGTTATGTATGGCTTGCTGAAGATGGCTTAATAAAGCTAAAGATCTACGTGTTTACTAAAAATATACTGTTTTTCCACTTTTAAAATTGTGCTGAATTTATTTACTCGTTATTTTTATATTATCTCTTCATCATTTGTATTGCCTACTAGGATATCTTTTCCCTTGCCTTGGTTGCCACTCTGTTATTCTCTTTGTTCATTAGTTATCGGTATATCTTGCTACTTGTCCTACCCAATGCCATTTACTGTATCTAACTGTTAACAGTATATCTAATTGATATATTTTTTCACCCAAATATGAATCCTAAGTAAGATTCTTGATTGAGTGTCGAGAATTTTCGCATCACGTCGTATCATGCAGCATAACATTGCCTACCTGATTACAGTATATAGATACAGGTTGGAATCAGCAGTGTGACACACTCAATCGTTTCGGGATAAAATAAAATGAATTATTACAAAATTTCCTTCTTGCTCTTAAGGAGATGTTCAGTAAGTTTGCTTATTACTTCAATTTCTCCATTCAAAAATGTTGATTTTTTTGACTTGTGTATAAGCTGACCCCCACTTCAGAAATTTTTTCTGAGAAAAAAAAAAAAAAAAAAAACCTCGGCTTATACACGAGTATATATGGTAGTTAATGAAGATAACATAAAATTCCTTGATGTAACTTAGTGAAAAGTCCTAATGTAACAGTTAAGATACATTCTTAGCTAAATCCTCAACTGTTACATATATCTAACAGTTAGGCCTCACGCCCACATGCAATTATCAGTCGGTCAACTATTTAATTGCAGGAGTGAGAAGAAAGGACTCCTATTGTTTAGTCTGTCAACAAAAGAGTTGCTAGTGGGCACAGTCTCATAATTGCATGTGGGTGTGAAACCTTATAATTATATATATTCAATAATTATTTTCAATAATGAAATTTTATTGTTCCTTACACATATTTGGTTGGATCTATTAAATACAAGAATAGTAGAAAAGAATTCCATTCATAATATAATTTATAATATTTAAAAAAATTTTATCCTGATGTTCTAAGATACAATAGTGTATTGTTTAATCTAATTTAATTTAAGAGTTTAAACTATAATTTCAATTGTAACTGCAATTTTTAGAATTTTGCTGTATACAGTACTAAAGAAGGCAAAATATAAATAGCTGAAAAAGTTATAGAGTAAATATTATTTTAGTTTAGAGTTGTTAATTCACCTTAAGTGCTTGAATTAATTAACTGTTACTCTCAACACAGCAAAGTTTAAGAAATTGTTATTTTAACTTATTTCAATAGTTTTTTCTTTATTTGTCACATTATATGTATATAAATTGAAATAGATCAGTTGCTATTAATTGAAAACATTTCTTTAGTTATAAATAAATCATTTTCTACTTATAGGTTAGCTTTAGAATTTTATTGTACAGGTAGTTTTTGCTTTATGAGTTTTCAAGATTAAGAGCTTTTTTCAAGAATCAAGTATTGAAAGCTCAAAAATATAAACATTAATTGCAATAAATAAATGTTAAATGTTCATAAATATGGTATTTTCAAACACAAATACATAACTGTACAATATAGTAATACTGGGTTGTATGTTTTAGCATCTGCTACAAAACAAAAATTCAAAATAGCAGATTGGGAAGCAGTAATAGTACATTCTCTAGCTGCCATGGTTTCATCAAATAATTATGTAACTTTAATTCTAGATTGTGCCTAAGATAATTATTGTATATACTCGTGTATAAGCCAAGGTTTTTTGCCCCAAAAAAATTTCTGAAGTGGGGGATCAGCATATACATGGATCAAAAAATCAACTTTTTTTTTGGCTGGAGAAATTGAACTAATAAGCAAAGCCATAACTTATTGAACATCTGAAGACAGGAAGGAAATTTTGCAATAATTCATTTAATACGATACCAGATAAAATTTTATTTTACCCTGATGCAATCGAGTGCGTCGTGCTGCTGACTCCAGCCTGCGTCTATATACCGTAATCAGATAGGCGATGCTGCACTGCCCAATACGATGCGACGCTAAAAACTCAACAATCAATCAAGAATCTTACCTAAGATTCATATTTGAGTGAAAAAGATATATTTAGTTTTCATTATTATTAATTAAGAATGTTTTAATTCATTCGCTAGTACAGTGGTGCCTCACAATTCGTCACTAATCCGTCGCTGAAGTAATGTCGAATTGAGAAACTGTTGAATTGCAGGACAACATTTCCCATATAAGACTATGGAAAATAGATTAATTTGTTATCGGTCCTCATTCCACTACCCTAACAGGTGAGGTGAGAGAGATAAACTATATTATTTACTTTATTATATGTGTTTTACTATTGTATAACACACTAAATTACAAAATACACTATTTTATACACAACACAAAATTTATTAGCCCTTGGGGATGTTGGAATGAAGTCTTCCAGTAGACACCCTAGCACACAATAATCTTCTCTCTCTGTTGCGAAGTCTTCCAGCAGACACCCTAGCACTCACAATCTTCTCTCTCTGTTGAAAACGTTGCCACAGTTGTCCTAGGAACGTCATACTCGAATTACATTTTAATTGTTCTATCTTTCTGCACTTTATCTACTTTTTTTTCTCTCTTTTTTACTTTCTGAAAAATGTAGAATTGAAAATTAACACAAACAACAAGAGCAAACATCAAAATAGCCCAAAAAGAACTGACAAATAGCAAATGACATCACACAATTCCATGCACGCACATGCGCCATCCCATGAAACTCTAATGTTGAATTGCGAAACCGATGAATTGCGGGACGTCGAATTGCGAGGCACCACTGTACTACAATTTTATATAGTAAAATCACAATAATGGCTATGTCATTTCTATAATAATAGTTAATGTTAGATATAATTATATGATAACAAGAATAGTGCTAGACATATTATGATTAACCATATAAAAATAATACAAAAATGAAAAACATTTTACATTTCTATATTTTTTATGGTTTTAAGATTATCTAAAAACTTCTGGCACGTATAAAGTGGGCTTCCAGATACTCATTGTGTTTAAAATACAAAATAATGACAAAATAAATAATTATACAAAATTAATTAATTTATTGCATCATTATTTTATATTCATAGTTACAAAATAGTACCTAAATTGTACTGTAAATTATGTTGTTATATGATATACAAATTATATGACACAATTCATTTACCACATCATATATAATATAGTTGCCTATTAATTAAAAAATCATATGCCATAAATTAATATGGCAAAATTATAAACAATATTATATGCTGTATACATAATCTGTGTATAATACAGGAGATATATAATACTATAATACAATTTACATTACAGATATAACCAAGCTATAACATAACATACTACAGGAATACATTAGAGTTTCGTCACCTTCAGTTCCAGGCGGGTGCCGTAAACTGAAAATGTCCGTAAATCGAAGCATTCCATTTTTTCACTTATCAATGTATTTACATGCATAAGCATTTATTAGTTTCTTTATCAATAACTGACATAAAGAAACAGTAAAAATTTACAGAAAGTGATATACTGTACTTATCCACACATGACGACTAATAATTCAAACATGGCAGCAACTTCGGCAAGAATGTCAGTTATGTAATAATCATTTATTAGTTTCTTTATCCATAACTGACATAAAGAAACACTAAAAATTTACAGAAAGTGATATACTATACTTAGTCACACATGCTGATTAATAATTCAAACATGGCAGCAAGAAATATCTACACGACACCTAAAGGTGAGAGTTGGCAATACTTTTTCTCCCAGAAAATTATGTAAATTTGTAATTAACCAATAATGGATCAATACGACGATATTACATGATATATAAGGACTGATTATCGAAACAATCACTTAATTCCCCTGTGGGTAAAGGCAAGAATATACCCACCGTCTGACCCCGCGTGGAGTAAAAGGCTCCTAAAGGGGTTACCTTGCGTTAGTGGTTTTCAAGGTCCGTCACTGGGGCTCGCCTGTGGGCTCCGACATGGAATCGGAACTGCTTCGGTGGTGTCCACATCCATCACTGGAGACCTGCGGTGGGACCCGCATACGGACTTAAACCGCCCGATGGACTCGTCCGCCTCATTTTCAGCACTTTCACTTCCTCTTTTCGCTTTCGTGCTTTTTCTTTTCGGGGGATAAGTTTCACATAACCCACATTGGGATCGGGACAAAAAAAAAATGACCACTTAAGTATCAGTTCATCTGATGAAGTGTTATTCGTTACAGCTTTTTCTTTTCGGGGGATAAGTTTCACATAACCCACATTGGGATCGGGACAAAAAAAAATGACCACGTAATTATCAGTTCATCTGATGAAGTGTTATTCGTTACGCTGCCATCGCTACTAATGATACATTGGCATGATCATTCATAACTCTAGCTATTATAAATGGCATTGTGGATCGTTTTGAAGTAAGTATTTAACAAAGTACAGTACAATATTATTATTAAGAATGTTGTTATAAAACGCCTGATGATCGATGAACGCTGAAAACATTTGATCACATGACCGATGGCCGTGCATACGATTCTTCACATAACTTTCTTAATATTGAACTGTAATAGCAGATAATATTATTTGTATTTAATCACACCAAAACAATAAACTGTTTAATATATCAGCAAGATGGCCACAGTGGAAACGTGCTGTGCTCTCTCTCTGAAGAATCCCATGTCCGTAATTCCGAATCATGCGACGTAAATTCAGGGAATGGTAGTTATACGTTATGTATGGCTTGCTGAAGATGGCTTAATAAAGCTAAAAGATCTACAAGTTTAATAATATATACTGTTTTTCCACTTTTAAAATAGTGCTGAATTTATTTACTCGTTATTTTTATATTATCTCTTCATCATTTGTATTGCCTACTAGGATATCTTTTCCCTTGCCTTGGTTGCCACTCTGTTATTCTCTTTGTTCATTAGTTATCGGTATATCTTGCTACTTGTCCTACCCAATGCCATTTACTGTATCTAACTGTTAACAGTACATCTAATTGATAATAATGAAAAATAAATATATTTTTTCACCCAAATATGAATCCTAAGTAAGATTCTTGATTGAGTGTCGAGAATTTTCGCATCACGTCGTATCATGCAGCATAACATTGCCTACCTGATTACAGTATATAGATACAGGTTGGAATCAGCAGTGTGACACACTCAATCGTTTCGGGATAAAATAAAATGAATTATTACAAAATTTCCTTCTTGCTCTTAAGGAGATGTTCAGTAGAAAAAAAACCTCGGCTTATACACGAGTATATATGGTAGTTAATGAAGATAACATAAAATTCCTTGATGTAACTTAGTGAAAAGTCCTAATGTAACAGTTAAGATACATTCTTAGCTAAATCCTCAACTGTTACATATATCTAACAGTTAGGCCTCACGCCCACATGCAATTATCAGTCGGTCAACTATTTAATTGCAGGAGTGAGAAGAAAGGACTCCTATTGTTTAGTCTGTCAACAAAAGAGTTGCTAGTGGGCACAGTCTCATAATTGCATGTGGGTGTGAAACCTTATAATTATATATATTCAATAATTATTTTCAATAATGAAATTTTATTGTTCCTTACACATATTTGGTTGGATCTATTAAATACAAGAATAGTAGAAAAGAATTCCATTCATAATATAATTTATAATATTTAAAAAAATTTTATCCTGATGTTCTAAGATACAATAGTGTATTGTTTAATCTAATTTAATTTAAGAGTTTAAACTATAATTTCAATTGTAACTGCAATTTTTAGAATTTTGCTGTATACAGTACTAAAGAAGGCAAAATATAAATAGCTGAAAAAGTTATAGAGTAAATATTATTTTAGTTTAGAGTTGTTAATTCACCTTAAGTGCTTGAATTAATTAACTGTTACTCTCAACACAGCAAAGTTTAAGAAATTGTTATTTTAACTTATTTCAATAGTTTTTTCTTTATTTGTCACATTATATGTATATAAATTGAAATAGATCAGTTGCTATTAATTGAAAACATTTCTTTAGTTATAAATAAATCATTTTCTACTTATAGGTTAGCTTTAGAATTTTATTGTACAGGTAGTTTTTGCTTTATGAGTTTTCAAGATTAAGAGCTTTTTTCAAGAATCAAGTATTGAAAGCTCAAAAATATAAACATTAATTGCAATAAATAAATGTTAAATGTTCATAAATATGGTATTTTCAAACACAAATACATAACTGTACAATATAGTAATACTGGGTTGTATGTTTTAGCATCTGCTACAAAACAAAAATTCAAAATAGCAGATTGGGAAGCAGTAATAGTACATTCTCTAGCTGCCATGGTTTCATCAAATAATTATGTAACTTTAATTCTAGATTGTGCCTAAGATAATTATTGTATATACTCGTGTATAAGCCAAGGTTTTTTGCCCCAAAAAAATTTCTGAAGTGGGGGATCAGCATATACATGGATCAAAAAATCAACTTTTTTTTTGGCTGGAGAAATTGAACTAATAAGCAAAGCCATAACTTATTGAACATCTGAAGACAGGAAGGAAATTTTGCAATAATTCATTTAATACGATACCAGATAAAATTTTATTTTACCCTGATGCAATCGAGTGCGTCGTGCTGCCGACTCCAGCCTGCGTCTATATACCGTAATCAGATAGGCGATGCTGCACTGCCCAATACGATGCGACGCTAAAACTCAACAATCAATCAAGAATCTTACCTAAGATTCATATTTGAGTGAAAAAAATATATTTAGTTTTCATTATTATTAATTAAGAATGTTTTAATTCATTCGCTAGTACAGTGGTGCCTCACAATTCGTCACTAATCCGTCGCTGAAGTAATGTCGAATTGAGAAACTGTTGAATTGCAGGACAACATTTCCCATATAAGACTATGGAAAATAGATTAATTTGTTATCGGTCCTCATTCCACTACCCTAACAGGTGAGGTGAGAGAGATAAACTATATTATTTACTTTATTATATGTGTTTTACTATTGTATAACACACTAAATTACAAAATACACTATTTTATACACAACACAAAATTTATTAGCCCTTGGGGATGTTGGAATGAAGTCTTCCAGTAGACACCCTAGCACACATAATCTTCTCTCTCTGTTGCAAAACGTTGCCACAGTTGTCCTAGGAACGTCATACTCGAATTACATTTTAATTGTTCTATCTTTCTGCACTTTATCTACTTTTTTTTCTCTCTCTCTTTGCTCAATCGAGTGTTCTTCTTTTCGGAATTATTCCTCTGGTCAGTTCTCTTTGAACCCATTTTTACATTTCACTCAAAAAAATAATAATAATTACAAGTTTTTTACTTTCTGAAAGATGTAGAATTGAAAATTAACAGAAACAACATTATCAAACACCAAAGTAGCCCAAAAAAAACCTGACAAATAGCAAATGACATCACACAATTCCATGCACGTGCATGCACAAACCCGCGAAACTCAAATGTCGAATTGCGAGGCACCACCGTAATCGATAAATACTTATTATATTTAACTCATCAATGATTTAATTAAAATAGATTAAGAAGTAACTAAAATACTGTTTAAAATAACGAAAAAGCTAATTATTATTTAAAATCTGTACTGAAAAATAACTTTAGTCTATCAAAAAAGTTCATTGTAAGCAAAATCAAAACTCCAGAATCGCACGCTTAACGTCTAGAAAGGGCGTTGCTAGAAATCATATTGCACACGTCATCCTAACAATGTATGACATGATCGTTTGGGTGATCCACTCATTTTAAAATATGATCAAAGATTTGATTGAATACGAACTCAACTCAACTATAGGGAAAACGACACTTTGAATGGTCTCTTGGGAGTCATGTGATGTAAACGTATTCTAATGGAATTTTTACTGTGATAATATGAACTTTTTTAGAAAAGAAAACAGTTATTCAATAACAACAATAAAAAGAAAATATTTTTATGTAAATTATAAAAATTTATTACTATTCGTTAACTTGATATTTTCTGAAGCTATGTAATCTTACAAATAATGTCATACACAGGCATCAATCTCTCCTTGGAGTAAAATAAAATTTTAGTTTACCTGTTGTGATCGAGCGTGTCGTGCCGCTGAATCCAACCTGCATTTATATAGTGCATCAGATAGGCGACACCATGCTACCTGATGCGTCGCAATGCAGAAATTCTCGACAATAATCCAATAATCTTATGCAGGCGTGCTGCATTGGATGACTTTAGCTGGATTATTGTCAAGAATTTCTTCATTGCGGCACATCAGGCAGCACGGCGTTGCCTACCTGATGCACTTATACAAATGCAGGTTAGAGTTGGTGACACGATGCGCTCGATCACTTCAGGTAAAGTAAAATTTTACATTTTAAATTGATATATTGGATAATATTGCATAAATAAACCTTATTCGAAGTGGAAAAGGTATTTTTATTATAGAAGTACTTTCGACTTCAATAAGTCATCATCAGCTATACATAAAAACAATTAGAATACCAAATATTGCATAAATAAACTTCCACTTAAATAATTAGTATATCTATATTACCCATGGTATTCTAATTGTTTTTATGTATAGCTGATGATGACTTATTGAAGTCAAAAGTACTTCTGTAATAAAAATATCTTTTTCCACTTTGAATAAGGCTTATTTATAGATATGATATATTGGTGTTTGTATTATAATAATTTATTTTATATGCTATTTTATAAAATATATTTATATTTTTTGGCAAATGGCATTAATATATTGGTAACTAAAAATCAAAGATCATGTAATTTATCAGGCATTAATATATCGGTAACTAAAAATCAAAGATCACTTAATTTATCGATTTCAAATTTTTATCAAATTTTAAGCGCTAAAGTCAAGGGTAGGCTTATACACAGGTTTTACTGATATTTGTATATTTACACTTTTACTGATTTTCAAACTCTGAATTCGGGGGATCGGCTTATAGACGGATTGGCTTATATTGAGTATATACGGTATTCATTTGTATAAAAGCTTATCTACTCATCTGTTGATGATAATGAATAAAAATTTGTTAACATTGTATGACATAAATCACTTCTTTATTATTATAATTAGCTTGATTTTAAAGGCAATGTTTTTATTTCTTAGATGAATAAATTATTGTTTAAGCATAAATTATTGCTTTATTAGTCTTTATTTAGTATTATTTTGGATAATTTTCATTTTCGAGAATGGAATTTCTAGTTTACATTAAATTTATAGAAAATAATTCTTGGTTTATGAGTTCTTACTTTATGAGTGCCCTTCAAGAACAAATTAAAGTTTTGAACAAGAAAAGTCAGGAACTACCTCTATATGTAATTATAATATATAATTTTTAATATTTTCTATATTCTTCAGTCAGGATAAGATCTCTTTAGAAACTATTATAATTTATAATAGCAGGATTATCTATTATTCTAATAAAGAATAAAAATTTCTTAGCAAAATTAATATAAAAATAAATAAATATTAACTTACCCAGTTGTTAAATTTACATTGTCTGGTCCTTGACTCCACCAGAATGGAAGATAACTTTAGAAAATTAAGAATATTTAGAAATAATTATATACAGTATATTCATATATAAAGATATGAAAGATGAAATCTAGAACTTAAAACTAAAATTTAATGTTTTGGTTTTAAGTTCTATTTACCAGTAATTTTTCCATTTAATTTTTTAGATACAGAAATATGCTAAATTATATTCCAAATAAAAAAAAAATTTTTTGTGTGTAATGTTTTTAGTTTAAAATTAATGGGCCATCTTCAGCTTTAACAATCATTGCTATATATTCTATTTATATTATTTCAAAAAATTTAAGTTTTTGGAAAAATTTTTGAAATAATATGTAGAGAATGTATACCAATAACTGTTAAAGCTGAAAATATTACAAAAATAAAACATTTTTTTTTGAAATTTGGAGAAAATTTAGCATATTTATGCAGTATATATATAATAATAATAATAAATTACAACAGTATTCGTCCTGGTAAAAAAGCTGGAGATCCTACAGTAACTGATATAAGAGAACTGTTATACAAAAACGATGATACAATGTATAAATTGCGACATACGGAAAATTGGACTCTACTTCCACAAAGAAGGAAATCTGATCTATATGAATCACCAAAAGAGATACACAGAGCGAAATTTATCATATTAAAAATAATAAAACAACATATAAATTTAATATATCAATATATTCAATATAATTAATATCAATATAATTTATCAAAGAATTCTAAATATAATTTTATTTGTAAATCATATTATCTAAAGTATCTAACTTCAATCCCAAGATGAAAGAATTAAATTAATTATTTAATTAAATTCAATTGTGAATGAATAACGCTTCATAATAACAATATGCCACTCAGCAATTCTTTCTTTTTAAGCAATATAGAGGTGACTGACTAAGAGAAGAGAAAAAACAATTGTAAAAGACAAAACTACTAAACACTGCTTAACTTTCAATCTTACAGTTCACCAAACAGCACATATAGCAGTACCAATAATTAAAACTTTATTATAAAAAAAAAACGCTTTTGGTACCTAAAATACCATCTTCAGTTGTACAAACAATTTGATTCCAAATTGTTTGTACAAGTGAAGATGGTATCTTAGGTACCAAAAGCGTTTTTGTTTTTATAATAAAGTTTTAATTATTGGTACTGCTATATGTGCTGTTTGGTGAACTGTAAGAAGAAACAATTATATTTAGATTTATTCCTTATATTAAACTGTATAAGAAAAATGTTGTTGACATTTTTATTGCACAGGTAAATGAAGTTCATATAAATAAATTTAAAATAGCAATGACTAACCAACATTAGCTCTAAGATTGCAACTTGAATAGGATAGTATGCATAACATTCATTTCCTAGAAATTAACATCATTATCAACAATGGCAAATATAAAAACATCTGTCTTTAGAATCAATATATGCTCCCATCTTCATTCTGAATTCATGTTCTAAATAATTTATCTATTGAACTACCATCTGCAGAGCTCTTTTCAAATGTACTTCACTCATTGTAACTATTAAAAAATTAGAATTACTGAAATCAATACTATTTTTAAACAAAAAGCACACATTTATAACAATTTTTTATTAAAAGCATCCTGGATCATATTAAATATCAGCATAGAACATTCTCCATTCAACAATCAAAATAGCTCTTTATTTATCACACTTGAAAGAACATTTTCTCATTTTCTGGAAAGTTAAGATGGTTTATTAATTGGTCACACAGCTACAGTAGAAGGAACCAGATAAAGTCCTGTTTCTAATCTTTTAATAAGAATTTTAACAAGTTTTGGATTTGGATATTAGTTTTATTGACAATTTGATTATTTTCCCATTGTTATATTTAACTAAAAAATGGGCATCCAAACCTTTTATGAAATATTTTTAATAGCAATTTAGCTTTCAATTTTTAACTTCATAATCTAGTTTTATCACCTTTAATGATAAATAAAACAGATAGTTATTGTCAAAAATTCATGATTAAAAAACAAAAAAAATCAGAAGCAGTTTCTAGTAATAAGTTTGTTAAATAAAATACGGACTTAAGAACGTATGAGCTGTTCACAAGCCAAATCGATTAATTCCACTTTTTGAATTTTTTTAAATTTTAGTGTTAATACACTTGATTTACTAATAACTATTTACAGTCCCAGCGGAACTTCGACCTCCCCTTTACCTTATCCCCTAATTAAACACTCCTGAGTTTATTGGTGAAGATTCCATGTGGGGCAGAAGTTCCATTCTCAAGTTATAGGGCTCCAAATTTGGGACTCAGAATGAGGTTTTTTTACCACTCCTGAGTTTATTGGTGAAGATTCCATGTGGGGCAGAAGTTCCATTCTCCAGTTATAGGGCTCCAAATTTGGAACTCAGAATGAGGTTTTTTTACGAATTTCTGCAAAAGTTTTATAGATTCAGAATCACATTTTTTTATGATTTTCTGCAAAACTTTTATGGAAAATACAGCATTTTAAACGATTTTAGATGTATCTTATCATTCCGAATCGAATGCAATTATTTAAACGATTTTAGATGTATCTATCATTCCAAATCTAATGCAATCAACTTAAATAAGCTACGACTTATTTTTACGAAGTTATGTGATTTTCCCCCCTATGACGATATAAAATTTCCCATTTCAATATTATTAAACTTTATTTATTATCTTAAGCCTAACCACAACCGCGTGTACGCTAGTCTGTAGTAAGCTTACTTTTTTCTGTTACATTTAGAATTCGTTAATGATATATTAATTAATCTTGTAATTATGCAATTTATTACAATATTCTCTCTCAGGACCGCCCAATCTATCGGTATATGGCCCCAAGCTGATAACTTTTTGTTATGTATTTAAGAAATTATTTAATATGATTTATATTTTTTTCATATTTGTGCATTGTGATGCCATTATCCTACCATCCCTTATGTCACAACCATTACAAAAACCAAAACTTTACTTCTCCTAAAAGCGTGATGTCATTTACCTTTACGTAGCCTTCATCACTAACTTACCCAAAACCACCTACTAATTACGTTTTTTTTTACAACAGGAGGAAACAGGGTCCGTTGCTGACAATACTGATTTTATGGACATACAGATGACAAATATAACAGATATGCTACAGCAAAGCATTTTTGTGGTTCCAACTCCTGTCTCATCAGACTGTGTCAATGACGTTTTAGCAGGTGACTGCTCAGACCTGTATAATCTAGATAGTGGAAAAGTGGAGCCAGTTGTATCTCCGTTGACCGACTGTATAAACGAAATTATTCCATCGGAAAATTCCATCTCAAATATTTTGGTCAATAGTAACAGTGCCACCTCTAACGTAATACTTAATCATGAAACTGGACTATTTGAAGCTGTAAACGATGATGTAGATAATACAGAGAACGATGAGAATGAAATAAATAACGAACTGCTTAGTATCAATAATAGACGAAAACTCAATCAAAGATTACGGTTACTAGGCAAAGACTACATAGGACTCAAGAAGATAGATGGTGCGATAACTCTCGTAAAAAAATCGCACAGAAAACTTAGAGAGGCCCCGTGCAACCACGGATACATAAAATTATCAGATCGATCATTTCTCTGTGGATCTGTAAATGAGCAAGCGAGAAAGGACATATTCGATTATTTTTGGGGATTATCTTCCTGGGAAGCTAAAAAAGCCTATTTGGTAGCACTTGTAGATGTGAGAAATGTAAAAACTAGACGGCGAACATCAGATGGTAGTTATTTTAGACGTAAGTTGGGAATAGATTGCTATTTGCCAAAACTTGATGGTGTAAAAGTCAGAGTATGTAGAAAATTTTTCGTAGCTACTTTAGACATCACTAAAAATACCTTTACTGAATGGGCAGGAACAAAAAAGAAATATGAAGAAAATGAGAGAGAGACTTTAACAGAACGAAATACTAAGCAAATTCTAAAACCTATAAAATCAGATTCTGTCAATAAGTGGTTAGATCTGCTTCCTAAAGTTTCCAGCCATTATTGCCGCTCAACTAGCTCGAGAGTGTATGTTGAAGAATCACTGAAATCTAAGTCAGAAATGCATAAGATTTATACTTCGTGGTGTGTAGAAAATTCTTTAAATCCTGTGAAACGGAAAAAATTTTGTGAGATTTTAGAAAATAAGAAAATATCAATTTTTAAACCGAGAAAAGACCAGTGTGATACATGTGTTGCATACAAGGAGGGAAATTTAAAAGAGGAAGACTATCAGATACATATAACGAAAAAGAATGAAGCTCGTGAAGCTAAGAAAGTTGCTATTTCTACATGTTCTGATCAGCATTTAGTAGTTACTATCGATTTACAAAGTACTCAACTATGTCCCAAGCTATTAGTATCTTCTCAGTATTACAAACAGAAATTACAATTGCATGATTTCACAATTTTTAAAAATAATACGAAAGATGTTTTCTTGTATGTTTGGCATGAGGGTGATGGCGGTGTATCAGCTAATGAATTTGTTAGCTGTATAATTCATTTCATCGAAGGCGAAATTCACAGAGGTTATAAAAAGATTACTCTCATTTCTGATGGCTGTACATACCAAAATAAAAACAAGATTCTGTCAAGTGCATTGGCAGATATTTCTAAATTTAGATCCATTGAAATTGAGCAAATTATTTTGGAAAAAGGACACACGATGATGGAGGTGGATAGTGTCCATTCTACACTTGAAAAGTTGTGCACTCCACCTTTATACTCGCCAGGCGACTATATTAATCGAATGCGAAAAGCGAGACCAACCCAACCCTATACAATTAATCATCTTGAATACAGATTTTTCAAAAATTATGAGGCTGTTCCGAGCAATTACAACAGTATTCGTCCTGGTAAAAAAGCTGGAGATCCTACAGTGACTGATATAAGAGGACTGTTATACAAAAACGATGATACAATGTATAAATTGCGACATACGGAAAATTGGACTCTACTTCCACAAAGAAGGAAATCTGATCTATATGAATCACCAAAAGCATTGTACACAGAGCCTAGAAAAATTGAAAAAAGTAAATTCGAAAACTTGCAGGCCCTTAAGCCATTTATGCATAGGGATTATCACCACTTTTACGACAATCTTTCCTTTTAATTAATGCCTGTTTATTTCGTTATATTACAACAGAGAATTTTTAAGTTAATTTTGCAAGTAAAAGAGTAAAAGGATTGCTCTCATTATATTATCTTATTTTGTGATTGTAAGAAGTACTGTAATCTTATAAAGTTTTTTAAGTAAAACTATTATATAAACTTTTGAGTTAAATTATTACATAATTTATATATTAGAATTATTTAAGAAGTTACATAATTTAACTTGAATAATTTATTATATATGTGCACTTTTGTAATTTTGTTTTCTTAATAAAGTTATTTCGTCATAATTGTTGAGATCTTTTATTTACTTGTTAATTTTGTAAACCTGAAAAAAAAATTTGTTTCTGTTGTTCATTATATAATAGAAAAATACCACTAATTTTAGCAGGATTTAAATTCTGATGATGACCCCGAATCGTAAGTAGCTACTTACGAGTCTGGGTTTGATCATCGCAGAATTTAAATCCTGTTAAACGTTCTTGAATCTTCTTGTCACCTCAATTTTTATGTTATCAAAAATTGACGGCAGAAAATGTTATCATCAGATCTCAACGTTTAGAACAACAAAATACAACAATAATCTAATACATTTCATTTTTTTAAACAAAGAGCGTGTACCACTTAAATAACTGATACAAATAATTATATTAGCAAATTATAATTAATAAATAAATTCTCACACTACTGTTAAAAATTTCTTCTTTTCAAATTTTTAAGTCCAGACCTTACAACAGAACATTATTCTGAAGTAATGTTTTGCGCTGGTTGGAAAGTGATATGGAATGCATGTCGAGTGGAAACGCCAAAAAGTGCAAATAATACGTTTTATAGCGTTTGGTATTAAACACAGCGTAACATAACAGCGCTAGGTCTTGGAACGTAAAGGAAAACGTCTATGAAAGCAAATATGACGTCATCTTTGTAAACTCCAAGGTACTTAACTTTCTACCGAGTGTTCGAAATCATTGAAGGTCGCTTTCGCTATCTTCGACTTTTTCCCACATAGTTTTCAGCATTTTAGATCCACGGATACAGGGTGAGCTACCGTACCTCAATCACAAAGGAAAAAAGTTAGTTTTGTTTACATAATTTTATTTCTTCCCTGTTGCAAAATCAGCTATATGCATTAAATACTACATAAAATTTATTTAGCGTGCTATTCTACAAAAACAGTTATGAACGATCCATACATATACCGGATTTTACAACAAAAAAAAAATCAGATATGTGCATTTTTTTCACATTTAATGCTTTTATGGCTAAAATAAAAAGATATTCTAAAAAAGCCCACATTTAGTCGAAATGTGATGACAATTGTTAATTTTCTGCGTACTTATTTTACTGTATTAACCATTACGTACGAAGTAAACTAGTTTTTTGCTTCTCCTGAAAAGTTGCTTATTTTTGTTTGTCTGGTTTTGAAGGCACAGCGACGATATCTTGCTTTCACTCTATTTATTTAGTTTAATATATTTTACAATTAAACTGTGCTATACCAAATTTTTTCATGTATGAAGGAATCACATAAAATTTGAATGATTTCAATTTCATTGAAATCATTCAAATTTTATAACCTTCCTAAAACCTGAATATGCACCTTTGCAATTCTGCAAAGATGCATATTCCTCCATGGGACTATCATTGTTCCATTTCATATAATGGTTACTTGCAAATAATAGTGGTTTAAATTTTTATACAAAGATTATTTTTTCATAATGAAGAGAAGTAACAAAAATCATTAAAAATGCATTTGTAATGTGAAGCAAAGGCTTTTTTTTATTATTATTAAATACTGAAGTTGTTCATTTCTCATTCAAACTAAAGCTGAACTCACACGTACCACAGCAGAACAACGCCATGACCACAAAACTGTGGTCGGTTTAAGGACGGTCATGAATTATAATTATATTAATATAGAAACGCATAATCTAACTCACACGAACCATGTGTTGCGACAGTGGCTGAAGCTGACTTCAATTAGTGGTCCGTCTGAGTTAGATTATGCATTTCTATATTAATATTATTATAATTCATAACCATTCACAAACCAACCACCATTTTGTGGTTGTGGCATGGTTCTGTTGTGGCTCGTGTGAGTTCAGCCTAAATCATCTATTCTTTTTCTCGTCAATTTAACCTATTGAATAAAGGCTTGTTTATAGTCCGACGTGACAGAGACAATCATCAACGACGTCGCATTAGAAACAGTTCATACGTTTATACTCCGACGTCATCCATAACGCAGCGTAACCGACGCGAAGTTGACAACCTAGAACTCATTCTAGGTTTCAACGTTATGGTTATACCATCATGCTTTGTGATCTGATACAAACTGGCGGAGGGTTCAAATCAGGAAAGTCCTTGGTTCAAATAGCAATGCTGAATTTTTTATTGAGATATTTAATGATTACTCTTGTTTTTTACGCTGCGTTATAATTTGCTTGTTTATAGTTATAAACAAACAAATTAAAACGCAGCGTGACAGACGTTCTAGGCGCTAACGAAACGTCGGACTATAAACAAGCCTTAAGAAGACAAAAATACCAATTAATAATCATGAAATTTAACACATCACTCTAATGAAGCATTAAATTACAAACAATTCAAAAATGTTAATGCTTCAGTGAATATCATAACAACAAATGCAAAATCACTGTCACATCCAGTATTATTGATCTTTTAACAACTATAAAATCCAAACACTCTTAAGTGTAGTAGGGAAATGGAGGAAATAAATATGACCTATTTATTTATTTTGTAACTTTTAGAAATGTCAATTAAAAAAATCAACCATAGTCATCTAGAGATAGATTTTTAGTATCGTATGTTAGTTACGTAATTCATTGAATGATATGGTAGTGTTGTTATGTATGAACAAGATTCCAATACTCTTAATATAACATTCGCTTTAAATAAAATGGTCTTATTGAAGTATTTGACTTATTTGCTTCTAAGAAGAAAAAAGGTAAGTTTTCCTTTATATTTCAATATTAATTTGAGATACAATATATATATTTTTATATGATGTGGATTTATGAAAAAAATGTTTCTTGAATTTGAATTGTTAGTTAATTAGTTTGCTGTCTTCAGATCTTTTTATCGATAAAACAAATAATATTTTGTTCCACTTTTATAAAACATTTTCATGAATATTTTATAAATATTATTTATTTATGAATGAATTAAAAATTATTGTGAAATTGCAATAGTAATCTATTTCTATTGAAGTTTAAAGAAATTTTTAAATTTCAATAAAATATTTTTATAATTTAAAAATTCTTATATAAATGACAAAAAAGCATGGCATTTCAATTTATTATTATTATTTGAATAATCATTGATGAGCATTCTCTTTTTATAAATTTAAAATGATTATTAATTATACTAGAGTTTCAATTTGCATCATAAATATATCTCTAAAAATATGAAAAGACACAAATCTGAAAATTATTTTCCACAAGAAATTGTTGATATGTTAGAAATAGATTCTTAATTTATATGTTTAAACTTAGTATACTATTTTAACTGAGAAGTGAAAAGTAAATATTAATATATTGAATAAAATTAATAAACTTTTTATAATAAAAATAGGACTAAAAAAAAAGAGTAAAAAATAATCTAAAAAGTTGAGAAAGAGAACTTAGTTTTTTATTAAATTTATTTCTTTTGTGCATTTTACTTCAGCATTTTGTCACTTGACTCTAACTCTGCTTTCAACACTAGAAACGTTACACTCAAGCACTATAAGCAGTAACTAGATTTATTATAAGAAAAGAAATGTTTTCGATCTACTACAGATCCTTTTCAGCTTCCAAACCTTTTAGTCCTGATAGGTTTGGAAGCTGAAGAGGATCTGTAGTAGATCAAAAATGTTTATTTTCTTATAATAAATCTAGTTACTGCTTATAGTGCTTGAGTGTAATGTTTCCAGCATATTGTCTGCTTATAAACTGGCTGTAGGTACTCATCATGTTAAAATTACATTGCATCCTTATTTTATATTATAAGCTTATTATTTATAGTTTATAAAATGCTACAGAAATTGTACATCATCTCAATGAATTACAATTTTATCCATATTTTAAATTTTCAACTTCTTAATTTATAAGACAATATTAGTGCTAAATTTGAGAAGTTAGGATGAAATTATTTACAGTGGTACTTTGGTATACGTCCTTAATCCATTCCAGATCATTGGACTTATACCAAACAGGACGTATACCAAACAAATTTTTCCCATAAGAAATAAAGAGAAAATGATTAATCCGTTCCCATGGAAAAAATCCCATTGTTATTGGCATATTAATTTGCATATTAAGTGATGGGATTGTGATAAAATAATTTAAACACATGCTTAATACTAAATACATAAATACAAAAGCAATTACAGTAGATGAAATAAATGAAAATTAACAACACTGCTTTTGCTGAGAAGAGTACTAGAATGGTACTGAGAAAGGAGGAGATGTTACTGTTTGGAAGGAGAGTCTGCTTCCAATAAAACTTCAAGAATCTGAAATTCTGGTGTTTTTCTCTATTTCTTGTCTCTTTTCCGTACTTGGACCTTGTTTAGGCTCATCAGGTTTGATTTTTACTAAAAATCTGTCCAAAGAACTTTGCATCTGCCTTCTCCTCAGGATTTTTCGGAAAAATGACATTGTCTGGAATGACCAGACAATGCTATTATGACTTATTATAATTTTTATTTAAGGAATGTGTTTTTTAAGTGAACACACAACAGACTCATACAAGTTTTAGCATGTGAGATGGTCGTATTCCAAACAAAGAACATATACCAAGCAAAATTTTTCTCATCCAAACAGGACGTATTCCAAAGTGGACGTATACTGAGGTACCACTGTATATGATTTGTTAGTATATAAAATATATATTATTATTATTATATATATTACTTTGTAATATATAATATGAAATATACAATATATTTTAATTTTACCTAAGAAATAAAATGTAGGATCTTTTGTGCTGTCTAAACACAAAAGATCTATAATACTAAATTCAATATAAATTCCTTGCATATATTTTGGCAGCTATACTAATACTGTATATGGATGCACTGTTTGCAACTTCAAATTTTAATTGGGTAATGATTATTGAGTATATTTTACAAAGAATACCAACATTAAAAACAATTCAGAATGAAATAATGCAAAGCATGGTTCTAGTGTAGTATCCAAAATAATGAATGAACTTCATTATGTCAAAGCATGTATAAAAGAAAGTATGAGGTAATTAATTTTTTCTTTAATTATAAAAACTCAGTTCTAGAATTCGTTCATTAGAACTCACTGAAGATGTAGCGATATCTTCATAGACAATTATTCAGTAAATCCTTACCACCAACGTAAATAATTGTTTTCGTTAATTTTTTCAGAACGAGACCATAAATTTATTAATATTAATTTTAATTGTTCAATGTGTTTTATTAATAGGAGACTGATATTTTATGAATGTACAGAATCAAAAAAATATCGAATCTTATTCTGCTTTTAGTATATATGCTCTCTCTCTTTAATTTATAGAAAATGCATACTATTCTCCATGGTTTTCTTTTGATATATAAAGAAAGAAACAATAGTTCTTTATTTATATACCGAAAAATAATATA
The DNA here is from genome assembly GCA_000484575.1 of Olivierus martensii. Classification (NCBI taxonomy): domain Eukaryota; kingdom Metazoa; phylum Arthropoda; class Arachnida; order Scorpiones; family Buthidae; genus Olivierus; species Olivierus martensii. The sequence continues at coordinate 10,164 of AYEL01081251.1, read as the reverse complement.
AATAAAGAACCATAATCTATAAATAACAGAATAGTTATATGCTCTTATTTATGTATTAAAAAAATAAATAAAACTATGGTTGATGATTCAATAACATTTATTAAACATTAACCATAAATTTGAGACTTTCAGATTAAAACAGATTTTAAAGGTAATTGTGAATTGATTATGATTTTTCTCATAATTTGTATCAGAAAAATTGTCTTTGAGTAGCTTGCATTGATTAAAGATCTCAATGCAAGCTACTCAAAGACAGTATTCTTTCTAGAATGATTTTATGTCTCAGCTTTTTCAGCATCTCATATCTGGCACAGAATATTTCACAAAATTCAGTTTTCTAGGTTAACTAAATATCAGATTTATGATAAAAACTGACTTCTAAATAGGAATATTATGATACATTTTTATGCTTCATCAAGGAGTTTTTTTAAGTTATATATATTTCATAATGGAGTAATGTTTCTTCTGTTAAAAATATATTTTTTTGGTTTTTATTTTTATCATTTTTTAAGTCGGCAGATTTTTTATGGTTTTCTTAATTTTATAAAAAAAATTATAAATGCTTTCAAAGTTTTATTGTAGAATGCTGTTTAATTCATATAAATATTATATCCAATGATTCAATATAAAAATTTTTAAGATATTGATAAAAATTTATTTATGTCACTATATTCTTTTCTAATATATCGGAAAATATTCTTTGCATTTTAGAGAATATCAATCTATGGTTGCATTTTGGAATATAGAAAAAATATATCTATAAATATTCCATTAAAAATTTGTCCAAAATTTCTTATAGAAAGTGTTCTTTTTTATCAACAGATGACGCCACACTCCGTTCTTGATGAATACTATGTGGCTGGACGAAAAACAACCCCTTCCACAGCCTGCAAATCTCTGCGAAGGGGTCAGCCGGATTGTGGATGACGGGGATCGACGGGCCGGGCCCAGACCCCATGATAAATATTTTCAAGGACTCGAACCCGAGTCCTCCAGAGTGGAAAGCTGTAGCGTTTCCACGCGGCCAATTCGGCCGTCTATAGAAAGTGTTCAATTTAATAAGTACTCAGCCTCAAATAAAAGAATAATTATAAATTTTTTTAAAGATATGAAAACATATGAGTTATCCCATATTAAACCGATGATCAGAAAATGTTTCCTGCATTGTTTACTTCCTACAGTATTGATTTTAAATATGGAAAAGTTTGTAACCATTTGGTATGCATGTCAAATGATTACAAACTTTAATGATACAATGTGCAGTAGAGTCAGCCTGATTGGCCGCGTGGAAACGCTTCGGCTTTCCACACTGGAGGACCCGGGTTCGAGTCTCGGTCCCATCCCTTGAAAATATTTATCATGGGGTCCGGGCCCGGCCCGTCGATCCCCGTCCTCCAAAATCCGGCTGACCCCTCCGCAGGGATGGGCAGCCTGTGGAAGGACTTATTTCGCACCGCCACTTAGTACTCTCTTACTGACTGGAAAGTGGCGTCATCTGTTGACAAAAATTGTGCAGTAGAATATTCAAGTTTATAATATGGATTAGGCACTCAATATTGAAATTTATATGAGTTGGCCGGATGGCCGCGTGGTAAAGCTGTAACTTGCCACCCTGGAGGATCCTGGTTCAAATCAGGATCCCACACCACCAGTTTTTCAGGCGGAGTACGAGACTCGTCTGTTGAACCCCATCCTTCAACCATCCGGTTGACTCCATCATTGGTATTAGCCAGGCTAGATAGGTTCTAAAATTAGTCGCCGCCAGATACAGTATATTTGTCATGCGATATGGTAGCTTAACCAACCTAATCTCTAATTTATAAATTTATTTATTTTATAGGATTTTCCCTCTTATTCAAGGCCCTTCTAGGATTCTGGATCACGATATCGTTGTTTCAGGATATAGAATCCCAGCAGGAGTAAGACAAAAATTAACAAAAAATAAATAAAGAAAATTATTTCGAATATTAATTAAAAATTAAATTTTTTTGCCTACAGGTACTTTTCATGTTTCAAAATTTAGTAGCTTGCCGTGAAGAAAAATACTTTAAGCAAGCTGATAAATTTATTCCAGAAAGATGGCTGACAGATGAAAAACATCATCCTTTCCTGTTTCTTCCTTTTGGATTTGGAAGAAGAATGTGTATCGGAAGAAGAATCGCCGAACAAGAAATGCTACTTCTGATAACAAAGGTTTGTACTGAATACTAAAATTTTTATAGACAATGATTTTCATATTTAGCAATAATATCTAAATCTTAACGTCATTCTGTTTTCTAGATTATACAAAACTTTCGTATCGAATACCATTACGAAGACATTGATTGCTATTATAGATTGGTGAATGTTCCAGACAAGCCTTTAAGATATAAATTCATAGATCGTGGGGAATAATTTAATTCTTCTGTAATTATATAAATGTATAAATGTTATAGCTCCTGTAATGTATAGCCTCCTGCACTTTCGCATGGATTCGCAGATCTTTGAAACAGTTAAAAAATTTTATATGATTCAGATTCAAATTCAATGAACATTTGGGCGTACAATATCACTTTACAAAAATTGTTACTGTAAAGAATTTTCAAACAGTTTTCTTAAATAAGTGTATCGGTTTCGATAAGTTATAATCAAATTTCCTATTAAAATTTGGATTTTTGTAATATAAATTTATATAAGATCATAAGCTTCATCAATCTTTAAATTTAAATATAAAACTATGTCCCTATGCAACATAAAAAACTGATGGATCTTCTATGAAAGCTCATTAGTTTCTTCAAAAGGATTTGCCTAAACTCATGTTCGAAACTATCAAAAATACTATAAATGGTGATAATTTTTATAAATTTGAATGAAAGTTCTGTAATTAGAAAAATTCTTATTTTTTTTTTCTTGTGCAGTTTTACTAACTATTTCCACCATACTAAGCGGTGGGGTATTCCAATTCTCGCACGGGCCTTCTATATCCCTGGTGGGATCATCTGTCACATGGAGGATGGGATTCATGCCGGGTCCCACATCTGAATAAATCTGGAGATATCGGATCCGGGAATTGAACCTGTATCCTCCAGGGTGGAAGCATAGTACTCTTCCATCGACATACGGTTTTTTTTTATTGAATTTCAATATAATTTTTAGAATACATTAAAGTGTTTTTTATGTATTTCATGAAAACGGGTGTATTTTTTTTTTTTAAATTTTTTACATACCCTTGGAATAAAAATGAGATGAAGGGCATCTGCGAGTTTGCGACTAGTGTTTTAATCCTGATTCAAACAGTAAATAATGTATATTTTTATATAAAGCTTATGAAAATATATTTTATGTTTTTTAAATAAAATTCATTTATTATTATTATTAAAGTTTCGTTGAATATTTTATAGTATGTTTTTCGGTTAAACATCTCTATTCATATCAGCAATGGGCGAAAGTTTGTTAATAAAATTCATTTATTATTATTATTAAAGTTTCGTTGAATATTTTATAGTATGTTTTTCTGTTAAACATCTCTATTCATATCAGCAATGGGCGAAAGTTTGTTCTGAATTCTAAACCTATTAAACAATAATTTTATTTTTTGCTTTAAGGTTTTTATGTCAACAAATGACGCCACATTGCATCCTGTAAGAATATTATGTGGCTGGGCAAAACAAGCCCTTCCACAGACTGCCCACTCCTGTGGAGGGGTCAGCCAGATTGTGAAGGACTGGTTCGATAGGGGACCCGGACCCTATGATGAATATTTAAAAGGGGTGGGACCTGAGACTCGAACACGGATCCTCCAGAGGGAAAGCCGAAAAGTTTCCACGCGGCCAATCCAGCCGACAAATTAGCCTTAAGGTTAGGTTAGGTTAATTCAGTTAAGCCGCCTTATCGCACGAAGGATATTCTGTATTTGGCGGTGGATACTTATATCCCATCATAGGCTGGCCAACATACAATTTGTTTTTACCTCCTGAAACATTTAGGGGTTCTGACTTCGATGGAATTCCAGCATAAAGGCGAGGGAAGCATTAAGAAACTGAGCAAGAGCCATATATACCTGATTATAATGCATAGAATAAAGAAACAGGGCATTTCCAATATCTTAGAAGGAGGATTACACTTGGGCGTTCTCTGTTGGATTCTAGAATGGGAAAGATGAACAATTCGATAGATCTGGGAAATAAACGACCGTTGAACCCATGATAGGGTTCAATGGTCTGCCGGGCCCGGACCTCTCCTTGAAAACTGGAGGTGTGGGATCCGGATCCTCCAAGATAGTAAGCCGTCAGCCGGATTGGCCGAGTGGAAATGTTTCGGCTTTCCACTCTGGAGGACCCGGGTTCGGGTCTCGGATCTCACCATTTGAAAATTTTTATCATGGATGTCCGGGCCTGGCCCGTCGATCCCCAGCCATATCTCCAGTGGGTCAATTCTCAGGTGGAGAATGGGGTTCAACAGGTCGGGCCTGGACCCCTCCTGAATATATTTATCATGGGTCCGGACCTGGGTCGTCGATCCCCGTCCTCCAAAATCCGGCTCAAGCATGAGCAGGCAACCTGTAGAAGGGTATGTTTCGCCCTGCCACTTAGTATGCTCCAGAATGGAAAGTGGCGTCATCTGTTGACAAAAAAAAAAGAATAAATCTGGAGATATGGGACTTGAAATCGCATCCTCCAAGTGGAAGCATAATACTTTTCCATGGGCATCCAGCCTTTTTTATTCAATTTCCATACAATTTATTAAAATATTTTAAAGTGTTTTCAAATATTCCATGAAAACAGTTGTAATTCTCATGGATTATAGTCTAACAGGAATGCATTGCTGATCTGCATAAAGCTTAAAATATCTGCATCACATTGCAGAATAGTGGAACTTCCGCTAAAGAATTTTATCCTATAATCGGTATTTTATTTCAGAAATAGGAATATATATATATAGGGTGATTCACCTAAGATCTGACATGCGATATTCCCCGCAACCGCGTTAAATAAGAAGTTGATCTAAACGGGAAAAATTTTATATTAAAAATATCTTTTATTTGATGTATGATTCATTACTCTATGACGTCTGTAAATAGCCAATATCGGGATGTACTTTAAAATTTTCGTAATAATGACACCTTTTTTTAATCACAAAATTTCATTAAAAAATTCGTTTGAAGCATTTATCATTAAACTAATAATTTTTGAGTTACAGAGAGTTTAAAATACAGGAAGTAGCGCGACTACATTGCATAATCCTTCGCCCAGATGCTGAGAAGCAGTAAATGAAGTGGCGTCACGCAGCATCGCGGCGGAAAAAGTCGCATCGCGTAGTGTCCACTTCAGCTCAGTTTGTTTACAAATAAAAATGGAAGGGTTCTGCCAATTCAAATCTTCACTGCGCCAATACGAATGTAATTTGTAGTTTTAAGAGTGAACAAAAAATTGGTTTGAATTGGCAGAATCCTTTCTACTTTTATTTGTAAACAAACCGTGCTGCAGACTCTGAGCGATCTGACTCTCTACACGCGCCATTAGGCTGTGCGTGACGTTAATGCATTCGCTCCTCTGCGCTCCTGGGGAGAAGATTTACTTATCCGTGCTATTTCCTGGATATTAAATGCTCTGTACGTCATAGCGTAATGATTCATATATCAAATAAAAGATCATTTTAATATGAATATCTTTATACATGAGTTAGTGCTCATATGAAATATGGTAATCTTGTTTTCTATTATTATAATAGTAGTAGGAAAGGGGGAGCTTTTCATAGCCCTAGCATTGCAACTACCAATAGTTTATTGTGCACTTCCATAATATTATTATTATTTAAATTGAATAATTTAATATAATGTAATTATAAATTTTAAGTATAAAATTGTTCATAGCTTAGAATTAACAGATGCTATGTCCATGATTAGATTTTTAACACCAGTTCTCATTCACTAATCACTAAACAGCTATGCATTCCAGACCTATCAGAGTAATCAACGCTCATAGAGTCTGCTATACTTTATAGGATGAGATCGTTGAATATGATATGGCTACTTCACTTAAATATTTCAGAAGAAAAGTTTCTAATTCAATCACAGATCCTCTAATTGAAAAAAATAAAGTGTTTCTACTCCAACAATTCATTCAAATGTCCCATATGCTACATAGTTAAATTAATATATTGTTGAACCTAATCTGTCAAATTAATCTCTTGATAATTTAATACAGATTTTTATGGATTTCTTACTATTAATATTTACTAGTGCTACATAGTTAAATTAATATATTGTTGAACCTAATCTGTCAAATTAATCTCTTGATATACAGATATCTCTTAATACAGATTTTTATGGATTTCTTACTATTAATATTTACAAGTACATTATGTATTATCTTAATAAATATAAAGAATAAAAACTACAAGAATCCAACATAAAAAAGGAAGCTTTCCATATATTAGACAATTGAATCAGGGACTTCAAACCCATGGAATTGTAATGACCAATAACAGAATTTATTGATTATATCACTATTTTAAATACAAGTAATCATAAGTTGAGACAGTCATAAGTCAAGGATTACCTATATATTAATCACAGACAATATTGTATACATGAGTTAGTGCTCATATGAAATATGGTAATCTTGTTTTCTATTATTATAATAGCAGTAGGAAAGGGGGAGCTTTTAGGAAAGCCCTAGCATTGCAACTACCAATAGTTTATTGTGAACTCCCAACATGATCATTCCATAAGAAAACCTGTCTTAATCATGAAAGACAGTATCTTCTTTAATGGAACTGTAAAAAGATTTTCTGGAGCAAGAAAATGCAACCCAAGAAGATCATACCTTAGCCCTGAAAGGGCCACACATTCACACAAAATGTGAAGAGGAGTTTCATCTCCTTCTTGACATCCTCTACATTTGGGACTATCAACAATCCCAATTAAGTGAAGATGCCTTTTAAGATGATAGTACCCTATGAGGAGCCCTGTGATAACCCTAGATTCATTTTTATGCAGTTCAAACAGTACTCTTAGTTCTCTGTATAGAAGGACCTATAATAAGAGCTTTTGCTTGCCTTAATCCAGGAATAAACCTCCAATGAGTGAGGGTGAGGTGCTGAGCTACCAACCAGTCCTTAACAACCCACCCAAATGCATCAAATCTAATGCCCAGGGCAGATTCAGGTCCAATAAAGGAGCGAGAAGCCCTTCCTTTTCTATTACTATAGGTTTCCACTTAATTTCTCTATATTATGATGGGAATATAAGGAAATAGGACTTTATTCTGTTTCACTGCTCTGAAATCTTTAATTTTTTTAATTAATTAATTTAGTTTCTGTTGATGACAATACAAAATAATAGTAATTAAGATGATACTAAACAAGACCTATTGTAGTTCTTTCACATGTAGATGTGGTATTTTTATCAGTAGGTAGAAACTAAAAACTTAATCTTGAATTAATTACCAAAACTGAAAAGTGGCATCACGCTAATTTTCAGTTTTGGTGATTATTAAGTGGCAAGATTATTATAGGCTGGCCAATGGTTATTACCCTCTATAGTTCAGCTGAACTGTAGTGGACAAGATTGACTGACCTGGCTTGGACATCCCTAATAAATTTTTCAAAGGGTCCTGGATTCAATTCAAGTCCCACCCCTTATAAAATTTATTCTGACATACAGTAAGACTAGATGAATGAAAGCTACATTGGCAACTCCAATGTAAACCTTTTATTGTGTTTTTACACAAAATTAAAAAAAATTATCAGCTTAGCTTCAAGATAATTTTTATATTGAGATTACTTTAAATATAAAAATATCTATTCAGTACTTAAAAACTTTACAATTATTGAAATTTTTATAAAGTATTATGAAAGATGAAAGGAGATGCATTAATTTGGATTTTGTCTATAAGCAACACACTATATAGCACTGGCCCAGCCTTTTGCAATATTTTTTTCCTAGATTTACAATGAAATTTGAGTAAATTTTCCTTGTTATATTTCTAGCTATCAAAAATCCAATAAAGAAAAAAGAAAAATTATATGACAATCAGAAAACTGATGATATCTTAGAATCAAGGAAATACAATATTTGTTAATTATAATCAAAATAGACTCTAAAATAATAAATAATTATTATCTTTATGCAAAACTTTGATGAACAATAATTATTTATATTAATTTAAATTTTTATGAAAGATATTTTAATGCTGCAGTTATTTGTTTATAAATTCCATAAATAATATAATTAATGGAATTCCAATAAATAATCTTTTATTTTACAACTGAACATAGTGAAAAATAAATAAAAATGCTGTAAACAGTTTAATTGTGATCAAATAACATCTTCACAAATAATATTCTTTGGTAAAATTTAATCTTATATCACAAAGTCAGCCATTTCTACTATCAAAATAGGTTTACAACTGGTAAGTTCAATAAATGCAAAATATTAATGTTAAAATAGTAAAATTAAATAGAAATAGAGCAATGTAAAGTAATAGGGAATTTTTTGATTCTTTACAAATTAGGCTTAGATAGCCAAGTCATCATTTAATCTGGAATGTCTAAGCCTTTATAATGTAATTCCTATATTTTCTTAACATACTTTCATTTAACATATATGTTTACTGTTCCTAATTAGTATATTTTAATGAGATAAATCTTTAATACATTTGTCTTGGGAATTCAGGTGTGCTATATTCTTGGTCAGAACATTATTCATAATATAATTTTTTAATGATTTTATGTGGATATTATTCATAATAGGCAGAAAAATAATAATGAATTTTAGCAGATAGTTTTGTCTATATATATGGACAATTATATTCACTAATACAAAATTGAGATTTTTCCATATACATATTAGTGGTGTAAATCAGTAATTGATTCTAGTTCCAGTCCATTCAAATATAAAGTTCCATTTCTTAACTAAAAATGATATTTTATTAATTTTATTTTATTAATGTTTTTAACTATTTTAGTAAAAAATTGTTTTCATTTTTTTTTAATAAAACATAGTTTTAAAAATTCTCATCACCAGAGGATGTATTCCATACTTATGTTTTTCAAATATTCAAATAAATCTAATCAAAAACTGAAATAATCTTTGATTTTTATCCATTTAAGTAATATTTGTTAGCAATCAAACATTTATCCAATAAAATGTTTGATTGCTAACAACTTAGCAATGCAGAGGAAGTAACTAATTGCATTAAAAACATTTTTACAATACCAAAAAACTGCATTAATATTTGTATATATGATTAATTTATAAAAAAATCACAGATGAATAAAAAGATAAATATCTCTGCTATTTCTATGATTAATCAATTAATCTTCACAGCACTAAATTATAATAATCTACATTTTTGTAGAGGAAATAGAAACCTGCTTTAGGGCAGTGAAGATTAATTAATTAATTTATTTATAGTAAATGTCATTGAAATTGAATTATAATTTTAATAAATATTATAAATTTTAAAACTACTGAAAATATTGTAGATTATCTTAAAAACAAATTTAAGTTTTAACTTTGCATTTATTGAAAAATAATTATGAAAATATTAATATGTTTTAAAGAGTCAATATTGCTGCTTGAGGAAAAATCATTGATATTACAGAATTATAATTGGAAATTTTCATTTTAAATATATTAAAAAACTTCAAACTAAAATTTTTTGAAAAATATTAATAATGTAAATATGAAAATAACATTAATTGTAATAATTTAAGTTGAGCAGTTACTGTATTTTAAGAATCTAATTCATTCTTTTTTTGTATGCATTGTTGTCTGCAGGAATTTTTTACTGAAGTTGATAAATTATATATATTAATACATATAAACATAGTAAAGGAAAAACATCAGGAATTTAACTATTTTATTGCATTGGTTTATCTTGTAAATAGACTTTCTTTATGGTGATATCTTATTCTTTTAGCATAAATATTAAACTTGTGGTTAAGCTTACTTTATTCAATGAGAGTAGATAATTGGTATTAAGCATATAGTTCTAAATGTTCATTACAATTTATTACAGCATATGCTAAAATTTAATGCATGATTTTTCCTCATTTAATGATAAAATGCATGATTTCTACAAATTATTATTTTGTATCACTTAGCATCATTAATTTTAAATCCAAATTTAAGATAATATAAACCATTAAAATTTTAAATTATTTTCATAAAAATATATT
>AYEL01081250.1:0-81001 GCA_000484575.1 Olivierus martensii | reverse complement strand
TGATTTCTGTTAAATAAATACTTTTTTCCTATTTTTATAAAAAAAGACAATATTAATTTCAAAATTTCAAATTTTATATATTTTTGAAATAAATAACTATTAATTATCAATTACCTAATCTGCTGTCCCTTCTTCTTCTGTGACTGGAAAAAGAGGAAGAATACAAATCAATGCAGTCTGCAGACAACAATCATACTGCTGCTGCATCATCAGATCAATAATTTGAAGGACATGTGATGAATGCAGTTACAATATGTGAGCATACATTCAGGCATTTATTTCATTATTTAAAATAATTAATTATTACTCTATTATTAAAATTAGTTAAGTAAATATATTAGAATTTTTATTAAAGTATATTAATCATAAAACTGATAAAGTATCTATTAAAACAATTCTGCTATAATAGATGTAAGTATTGTACTTTAGAAATTATAAGAAATAAATTGAAATTTGATAAGAAATAAGAAATAAAATGTTATATTAAGATTTATATTATAATTTTACCAATAGACAAAACTATCATAAAAAAAACTGCTACTTACTTTTCTTAATTCTCTATTAGGATTGCATAAAGAGTTTTGAGCATAATCAGAACTATTAAGGAGAAACGTTTTAATAATTCATGAAATATTGAGAGCTGCTGAAACATATAACAGTGTGATGAAAAATAATTGTTTGAGAAAAATTTTTGCAGGGGACATCCATGGGGGAATGTAAATCTAGGATGAAGGGTAAATAAATAAAATAATAAATAAATAAATAGAGGAATGTGAAAGAGAAGAAAAACATTTTATTGATAAATTTTTTTTGGGTATGTCTAAGGAACAATTGTTTTATAGTGGGTTGTAGTGAGTAAGATTACAGATTTTATAAAGAGAGCAGAAGATACACAAACTTTAAATGTATTACAGATTTTGTAAAGAGAGCAGAAGATACACCAACTTTAAATGTGGGAGAATTTTGTTGTTGTATAGTAGGTTGTAGCGGGTTATATTACAGATTTTGTAAAGACGCAGAAGATACACAAACTTTAAATGCATAAAAAAGTTCAGAAAGTGAAATTGATATTGTTGTCTAGCGGATTGTAGCAGGTTAATTACAAATTTTGTAAAGAGAGCAGAATGTTGTAGCAGGCTAGATTACAAATTTTGCAAAGAGAGCAGAAGATACATTAATTAAATGTGGGAAAAAGTTTAGAAAGTGAAGTTGATATTGTTAAAAAGAAAAAAATTGCAAAAAGTTCAGAAAGTGAAGTTGATATTGTTAAAAAGAAAAAACATTCTTATTTTTAATGAACAGTGGTAAGAAGATATAATTATTAAATGAATGTTATATAGGCTGTATACTTTTTCCTTTTGTTTGATGTATATTATTTTTTAGGAGAAGATATAATTATTAAATGAATGTTATATAGGCTGTATACTTTTTTCTATGCTTTTGTTTGATGTATATTATTTTTTTAGGGTCTCACATATATATTTTTTCTTTATGTTTGGTGTTATTAATATTCTTAATAAAAATTAAATTATTAATTTTTAGTAAGAATATTATTGTGGAATTAAAGATAGTTATTTATTTTTAATTGGGTTTGGAATGTATCTCTCCTTTGTATTGGCTCTGGGTCTCATATTATATGGTTTCACACAACACACTGTTTTCCAGGAACCTATCTACTGTGTTATAGGAGGGATACCTATATTTTAAATAATATATTAATAATTTATAGTAATTATTATAATTTTATTTTTTAGCCAGAAAAAGCTTTAAGCTTAATAAGTTACATAGAAACAATGTTATTTGGAAGTAATAAGACAAATGAAAACAAAACACAGACTTCAGATAAAGATAAAGAACAAGATAAAGACAAAGAAAATAACAAAGAATCAGATGTAAAAGAGAAAGATATAATTGAGATTAATCAAAATGAAATATATAGGCCAAAACTACAACATGTAAGTTACGAAGTGATAAATTCCTTTTTACTAGAATCACAATTGAAAAGCGTTCAAATTTTTGATGCTTAATTTTTTTTTCCGATATCATTGGAATATTAGTATATATGTAATAGCATGTATGCTTGTGAAAATTTATGATAAAACATTTAGATTTTGAGCTGTTTATTTATAACATAATGTAGATATATTATAAAACTATATAAATCACAATCTAATTTTTTTATGGATAAAATTTTCCTATATAGTATCTAAATAAGAAGAAAAACAAATTGAAGAAAATCGTATTCTATGAATTATAATAAATAAAATTTCCATCAAATATTGCTTAAAAAAATATTTTTTAGATATTTTAAAGAAAATCCATAATTTGAAAAATCAAGGTAAAATTGTAAACTATATGCTAATATAAAAATTTTTATGATATTTATTGGATAGAAAATTTTTGTATTTTCAATATTTTGCTTACCTCATGGCGGCTTAACTGTACTGTATCTGGTGGCTGCCACTTTAATGCCTATCACAGACTGGCCAATACCCATTATGGGGTCAACCGAATGGTTGAAGGATGGGGTTCAACGGGCCATTCCTAGACCTTCCTGAAAAACTGGAGGTGTGGGAACCGGATCCTCCAGGGTGATAAGCGAAAGCTTTACCCCACGCTTCAATCCGGCCGATGACATGAACTTAGCAAGGACGAACGATGCACAGGCAGTATGGTTTAGGGATCCCGGCTTCCAGATGCCGCTTTCTATTAACGCCCTTAAAATTAAAAAAAAAAATCTGTTCAAATCCATCTACTTTATAAACGAATTCAAATGAGACCTAGATACTTCATAATGAAGAAGAGTTTTCGACAAATTTTGCCAATTTGAATATCCTTCTGTGGTTAATTGACTTCTTTCACCGGAAAGTACAGGTATCAAATGACATGAACTTAGCAAGGACGAACGATGCACAGGCAGTATGGTTTAGGGATCCCGGCGTCCAGATGGCGCTTTCTATTAGCGCCCTTAAAATTAAAAAAAAAATCTGTTCAAATCCATCTACTTTATAAACGAATTCAAATGAGACCTAGATACTTCATAATGAAGAAGAGTTTTCGACAAATTTTGCCAATTTGAATATCCTTCTGTGGTTAATTGACTTCTTTCACCGGAAAGTACAGGTATCACTCGTTATATGCGATCTCACTTTATGCGTTTTCGCTATAACGCGATTTTAAAAAATAAATTGACTTTTTAAATTAAAAAAATTTTCGTTTAAATTTGTTTCGTGTAGATGAGACAAATGTGGATGAACTTCTCGAGTCCCATTTATCAGAGCTCACAAATGAAGAGCTTCTGGAAATGGAAAATAACAGGAATGATGTTTTCCATTTCAAGAAAGTAGGAACCTTTTGTTGCTGAGTCTTAAAATAGCTTACAACAAAACAAATGATTGAATTTTTTAAACACATGAGAGTGCCATCAGAATAATTGAAGAAAATGATCCTAATTAGACTAGAACCACCAAAGTTGGAGAAAAATTCAGAATTCTTTGCTTGCTACAAAGAGGTTTATACAGAAAGGAAGAATGCTGCCTATCAGTTGAGTCTCATCTGTTTCATTAGAAATTTGAAGATCATTAGTTGATCATCGCAAGGACTTCAAGAGAGCAAAAAAGTGATGATTCGGATTCACCAGACCCAGTGCATTCATCATCTGATTGAAGACTATCAGAAGTATGTAGTATTTAGGTATTTGTGACATTGTATTAATTAAATTCATTCATCCAACCATTCAATCATTAAAATTTGTGTATTTTGTTTATAAATTTAAATAACTCATTCATTAAACTTTTTTCTCACAAGTGTTATGTTTTATTTTTTTAATCCTTCTGAAGAAACCCCTATCTCTATCACACCTGTACTGAAATCAACTCACTTTACGAGATTATTTCATAGAACCAATTAATCGCGCAAAGCGAGGGACACTTATAACTTCAACAAAAGCAAAATACTCTGCTGAAATGGAATGCGCCATGAGTTGCAGAGATTTTAAAATAACGGAAATAGCGCGAATACATAGCGTAAACTAGCATTCACTGCCTCCCAGTGCCCAGTTGCTGGGAGGCAGTGAATGCAATGGCGTCACGCATAGCCTAGCGGCGCAGAGTCGCATGGCGTACAGTCCACTTCAGCTCGGTTTATTTACAAGTAAGAATGGGAAGGGTTCTACCGATTCAAATCTTCACTGCGCCAACACGATTGTAATTTGTTGTTTTAAGAGTGTATAAAAAAAAATATTGGTTTGAATTGGCAGAATCCTTTCTACTTTTATTTGTAAACAAACCGTGCTGCAGACGGTTTATTTACAAATAAAAATAGAAAGGATGCTCTGCGCGATGTGACTCTACGCCGCTAGGCTGTGCGTGACGCTAATGCACTCCCTCCTCCGGGCTCCTGGGGGCGAAGATTTACGTAGCCGTCCTGGATATTAAATGCACTGTACGTCACAGTGTAATGATTCATATATCAAATAAAAGATCGTTTAGTAAGAATATTTTTTAATTTCGATCAACTTCTTATCTAACGTTGTTGCGGAGAAAATCGCTTGTCACACTTTAGGTATGTATATTTTTAAAATATATCCTTACAGTCGTGTACAATATTACTGTTCTAGATCTATGCAATAGTAGAATTTGCATAATATTCTCTCTCCATATCTCAACATATCAAAAACAGGAAAAAATATGAAAAATACGAGATATTTATTTATTTATAATATGATGGTTTACGATAATTTTATTTATAGATTATATTTTTGGATGTATTTATTTACTAATCTGTATCTCAGAATTGAGAAATCTTTCAGAATTTTGAAACGAACGATTCCCTTGAATTCTAAATATATCCTTACAGTCGTGTACAATATTACTGTTCTAGATCTATGCAATAGTAGAATTCGCATAATAAAATAGGAAAAATATGAAAAATACGAGGTATTTATTCATTTATAATAAGATGGTTTACGATAATTTTATTTTATAGATTATACTTTTGAATGTATTTATTTACTAATCCTTATCTCAGAATTGAGAAATTTTGAAACGAACAATTCCTTTTAATTCACAGAATTTAACGATTTTCCTTAATTTTCTAACAGAGAAAACATTTTACGGAATTTTATGGAATATTTATTTTTATTTATCATACTCAAATGATATTTGACCTTGTTTAAACTGCTGTAGAGCATTATTGTTAATCTATTTTAAGATTAGAATTGCGTATAAATTTAGTTATTATAGATAGTATGGTCATAAATTCTCCCACACAAGTTTTTCTGCATAACATTTTTTAAGAATAAATTTTCTAATTCTTTAGGATATTAAAGTGAAATATGTATATATTAAAAATATTAGATTAGTCACTCAAAAATTGATCCCTCTTAATTTGGTGGAGTTGCGTGATTACTCTTGTCATTCGACTATTGCTTTACGCAAATTCTTCAAAGAAAATATCTCCTACTCCTGCAGAAGAGCTTTCTTCAGATCTTTGAAACTGCCTTGGGGTCTTGCACATACTTTTGGCCGCAACTTCAAGAAATATGCTGTAATCTAATCGATTCAGATCTGGAGATGCAGCGGGTCATTCTTCACTAGAGATGAAGTTGGAAACGTGCTGGGTTAGCTACTTTTGAATAACTTTGGCCTTGTATAACGGAGTAGAGTCTTGTTAGAATGATCAGTTGATATAGTTGAAAAGAACAATGTTCAGGGACGTTATCGGTTCTAGAATTTCTTCTATGTAATTCTTTGCTTTCAGTTCTTGCGTTACAAAGCACAACTTTGCTTTTCAATGCCAACTATTTCCAAACTACATCATCACTGAAATTGGTTTCTAAGTCCTGATGCTCTAGGATCTTTTCTCTTCAGTTAACGTAATTGCTGCCATTTTTTAATTAAAGTTTTGCTCAACAGTGAAGTCGACCGGATGCGTGGTAAAGTTTTGGCTTACCACTCTAGAAAATCCGGATTCAAAGCCGGATCCCATACCTCCAGTTTTTGGAGGGGTCTGGGCCCGACCCGTTGAACCCCATCCTTCAATCATGCGGTTGACCCCGTCATGCCAGCCTGTGATGGGCTCTATAAGTGGCTGCCGCTTGATACAGAATATCCCATGAGAATATGGCGGCTTAATATAACTAACCTAACCTCAACAGTGAAGTCCTTGCAAATGAAAATTATATTTTTGTAGCTGTTACCAGCATACTGCTTCAATAATGCCCGACTTCTCTTGATTCGATTCTAATTTTACTGAACATTCTATTTAAAAAATGGCATGTCCTGGCTTTAAAGCTTTTCTTCAAAGTGTTGTTTTAGAGCCCTCCAGTTATAAAACATAAAATTAATAATATATCAGTCTGGTCAAAAAGAATAACACGAGTTGCAATAGTCACTCTAATGGCTTTTACTTTGCTTTGAAGTATTTCCTAATGGACAACAACAGAGCTAATCAATTTATTTTGTTAATGTATATAATGTCTTAATAACAGATTAATTATGTTTTTCTTACATTCTCCAGTACAAAAATTATTTAAATATATCAAAATATTATATTCAAGAAATTCTTCCTGTTAACTATATTTTTTCCCAAAAACAAACCAGATTTCTGTTTCCAAGTATGAAAAATTTTATAGATAAAATTTTATAGATTTGCAATTTATTAATTTCGTTAGTTTCATGTGTAGTAGTAAGATGGATTGTGTTCAAACGCATTTTTTCCAGATGATCAATAATAATTTTGGCATTAAACATTGCCTTGAATGTTTACAAAAGTTTGTACAATTTCAATCGTATTTGTTTACTTCATAAAAAAAAATTGCATTTTCGAAATTTTCGAAAGCTTATAGTCAGAAAGACCTTTATGATGAGGAAAAATAATATTAGAAATAAATTTGTTATTCTAATACTAATATTGACGTAATTCTATATTTCTTATTGGCATAACTCAATACTTTCCTTATCGTGCGATAGTGTGATAAAAATAAACAGGACATTATATCCTGCTTTAATTACATGCGTAATTAAAGCAGGATATAATTATATTTTATATAAATAATAAAATAATAATTAAATTTGTCATAATAAATAAATTTTTACCAGTTTAGAAGAGTGAACAGAGAAAAATAAGGCTGAACACACACGAATCACAACAGAACCACGCTACAACCACAAAACGGTGGTTGCTTAAGGACAGTAGGAATTATAATTATATTAATATAGAAACGCATAATCTAACTCAGACGGATCAAAACTGAAGTCGGTTTCAACTTATGGTCGATATCATCCACAAAATGTGGTCGTCAGTGATTGAGCGCAACTAACAAAGTGCCAGCAATCGGTAACGGATTGCGCAGTCCCTTACCGACTGCGCATATAAGGGGTTCGCGAGTGGTTGATTTCGGTCACAGCCCAACCACACGGTAACCACCTGTTTGTGGTCGTGTTGTGATTCGCATATAAGGGGTTCGCGAGTGGTTGATTTCGGTCACAGCCCAACCACACGGTAACCACCGTTTTGTGGTCGTGTTGTGATTCGTGTGAGTTCAACCTTATTCCATATTTCTATATCTGCTGATGCAGTAACGATAGAATATGATATCGCTCGGAGTCTTTGGATGTTTTCTTTTATCGTAGACGAAAATATATACACATCGATTTCATAAAATTATTAATACTGTATGTTACTACATAAGTTTTGATGTATTACGATGGAAATTTTAGATTAACATCACAAGTTTCCTTCGTTTAACATGAAGGTTGTTTCTATCTATATTAATTCCTTTCACTGCAGCTCATCAAAATCTATTTTTTAGCATTCACTGCCTCCCAGTGCCCAGTTGCTGGGAGGCAGTGAATGCAATGGCGTCACGCATAGCCTAGCGGCGCAGAGTCGCATGGCGTACAGTCCACTTCAGCTCGGTTTATTTACAAGTAAGAATGGGAAGGGTTCTACCGATTCAAATCTTCACTGCGCCAACACGATTGTAATTTGTTGTTTTAAGAGTGTATAAAAAACAATATTGGTTTGAATTGGCAGAATCCTTTCTACTTTTATTTGTAAACAAACCGTGCTGCAGACGGTTTATTTACAAATAAAAATAGAAAGGATGCTCTGCGCGATGTGACTCTACGCCGCTAGGCTGTGCGTGACGCTAATGCACTCCCTCCTCCGGGCTCCTGGGGGCGAAGATTTACGTAGCCGTCCTGGATATTAAATGCACTGTACGTCACAGTGTAATGATTCATATATCAAATAAAAGATCGTTTAGTAAGAATATTTTTTAATTTCGATCAACTTCTTATCTAACGTTGTTGCGGAGAAAATCGCTTGTCACACTTTAGGTATGTATATTTTTAAAATATATCCTTACAGTCGTGTACAATATTACTGTTCTAGATCTATGCAATAGTAGAATTCGCATAATAAAATAGGAAAAATATGAAAAATACGAGGTATTTATTCATTTATAATAAGATGGTTTACGATAATTTTATTTTATAGATTATACTTTTGAATGTATTTATTTACTAATCCTTATCTCAGAATTGAGAAATTTTGAAACGAACAATTCCTTTTAATTCACAGAATTTAACGATTTTCCTTAATTTTCTAACAGAGAAAACATTTTACGGAATTTTATGGAATATTTATTTTTATTTATCATACTCAAATGATATTTGACCTTGTTTAAACTGCTGTAGAGCATTATTGTTAATCTATTTTAAGATTAGAATTGCGTATAAATTTAGTTATTATAGATAGTATGGTCATAAATTCTCCCACACAAGTTTTTCTGCATAACATTTTTTAAGAATAAATTTTCTAATTCTTTAGGATATTAAAGTGAAATATGTATATATTTAAAATATTAGATTGGTCTCTGAAAAGATGACCCCTCTTACTTTGGTGGATTTGCGTGATTACTCTTGCCATTCGACTATTGCTTTACGCAAATTCTTCAAAGAAAATATCTCCTATTCCTGCAGAAGAGCTTTCTTCAGATCTTTGAAACTGCCTTGGGGTCTTGCACACACTTTCAGCAGCAACTTCAACCATATGCTGTAATCTAATCGATTCAGATCTGGAGATGCAGCGGGTCATTCTTCACTGGAGATGAAGTTGGAAACGTGCTGGGTTAGCCACTTTTGAATAACTTTGGCCTTGTATAACGGAGTAGAGTCTTGTTAGAAGGATCAGTTGATATAGTTGAAAAGAACAATGTTCAGGGACTTTACTATCGGTTCTAGAATTTCTTCTATGTAATTCTTTGCTTTCAGTTCTTGCGTTACAAGTACAACTTCGCTTTTCGATGCCAACTATTTCCAAACTACATGATCACTGAAATTGGTTTCTAGTTCCTGATACTCTAGGTCTAGGATCTCTTCTCTTCAGTTAACGTAAACGCGGCCATTTTTAAATTAAAGTTTTGCTCAACAGTGATGTCGACCGGATGCGTGGTAAAATTTTGGCTTACCACTGTGTAAAATCCGTATTCAAAGCCGGATCCCACACCTCCAGTTTTTGGAGGGGTCTGGGCCAGTCCCGTTGAACCCCATCTTTCAATCATCCGGTTTACCCTCTTCATGCCAGCCTGTGATGGGCTCTATAAGTGGCTGCCGCTAGATACAGAATATCCCATGAGAATATGGCGACTTAATATAACTAACCTAACCTCAACAGTGAAGATCTTGCAAGTGAAAATTATATTTTTGAAGGTGCCACCGGCATATTGCTTCAATAATGCCCGACTTCTCTTGATTCCATTCTTCTTTTACTGAACATTTAAAAAATGGCATATCCCTGGCTTTAAAGCTTTTATTTCAAGGTATTGTTTTAGAGCCCTCTAACTATAAAAAATAAATTAATAATATATCAATCTGGTCATAAAGAATAGCGCGAGTTGCAATAGTCACTCCAATGGCTTTTACTCTGCTCTGAAGCATTTCTTATTGGACAACAACAGAGATAATCAGTTTATTTTATTGCATGTTAATGTATATAATGTCTTAATAACAGATTAATTATATTCTCCAGTACAAAAATTAATTAATTATATCAAAATATTATATTCAAGAAATTCTTCCTGTTAAACATTACATTGAATGTTTTAGAAAAGAGTTGCTCCAGTACAAAAATTAATTAATTATATCAAAATATTATATTCAAGAAATTCTTCCTGTTTAAAACATTGAATGTTTTAAAAAAGAGTTTTTAAATCTGTAATGTATGACTTTGTACAGTTTCAATCGTATGTGTTTACTACATTAATAAAAATTGCATTTTTGAAATTTTCGGAAGTTTATAGTCATAAAAACCTTTATGACGCGGAAAAAATTAATGTTGGAAATAAATTTGTTATTCTAATACTAATACTGACGTAATTTTATATTTCTTATTGATATTTCCTTATCGTTCGATAGCGGGATAAAAATAAATAGGAACTCTGATTCTGTTTGCGAAAAACAGAATCAATGCGTAATTAAAGTAGGATATAATTATATTTTATATAAATAATAAAATATAATTAAATTTACCATAATAAATAATTTTTTACCACTTTAGAAGAGTGAACAGAGAAAAATAATTCCTTTTATTTCTATAACTACTGATGCAGTAACGATAGAATATGATATCGCTAGGAATCTTTGGATGTTTTTTTATCGTAGACGAAAATATATAAATATCGATTTCATAAAATTATTAATACTGTATATTATTACATAAGTTTCGATGTATTACGGTGGAATTTTTAGATTAACATCACAAGTTTCCTTTGTTTAACATGAAGGTTATGAATTTCATTTTAAAATGTAATGTTTATAGATTCTTTTATTACATTTTATTTGCGGTTACAATTTCAGTTTTATTTTATATCATAGATCATCCACAACTTTTTATTTACGTCAAATCGTCCATGCAATACAGGTATTTAGTGAATATATTTCAAGTAATCCTGCAGCAGTAATATTCATAATATGCAAATATTTGATTCATTCTCACTGATGATATTAAATTCATTCATTATTAGTTTTTAAATTCTACAGGTCTAGACCTGTAGAATTTCATTCGTTAATAAATGATTCATCCATAAATGATTCATTCGTTTTCAAAAGGCTATATTTTCAAAAGTATTACTCCTACACATATGAAAGATATATGAAAAGAACCACAAACTCACCAAGTTTGTGATTTTCCATGAGCAAACTGTGACCGGTAAATGTTACCTGGATATATTGCAGTTGGGTTGTTCCCGCAACTCAATGCTGTCTTCAGGGATTTTTGTCTTCCAACAAGACGGGGCAATCCCTCATTGGCACATTCCAGTTCGTGACTACCTAAACGATGAACTTCCGCATCGCTGGATTGGGCGTATTGGTGAGAATGACCTAGCTTTGTTCCCCTGGCCTCCCAGATCCCTGTTTCTTCTTGTGGGGGTACGTTAAGGATCTTGTTTACGTACCCCCACTACCGCAATCCTTAGTCGAGCTCAAAGAACGCATCAGTGCTGCAGTGCAGACAATTGACAGGACTATACTACAAAATGTATGGAATGCTCGATTACCGTCTGGACGTGTGTCGTGTCACCAAAGGGGCACATATTGAACATTGGTAGATGATGTATAAACTTGGTGAGTTTGTAGTTCTTTTCGTATATCTTTCATGTGTGTACGTGTAATACTTTTGAAAATATAGCCTTTTCAAAATGAATGATTCATTTATGCTAGCCCTGTATAATAAGTGAGAGCGCAAAGATTATTAAAAACTAAATTTCATGGAAACATACTAACTAGTTCAAAAGTTATTAATGGAGGACAATATTAGTGGAGAAATAATATGGTTGTCTCTCTATCAATATCTGATCTATCGTATCAGCTATTTATAGTGTAATTCCATGCGTTAGCTACATTTTCAGGTTTTTTTATCGCTATATTACCCTTAAATATTTATCTCTTTTTTAAATTTCTATCATCTCAGCTGAGATCTGGTGTTTTATATATTAAAACTATTTAAAGATTATAAAGCAAGACTATATAAAACTATTGTACTGCTTAAACTTATAGAACTATATCGAAAAAATTCAGCACTAACATTTTTGAGAAATAACTGTATTTACTTTCCCTTTAATTACTTAAATGAACTTTAAACAATGTTAACAAGGAGATTTCTGAAGTATCTAACAACAATTTTAATGAAATATTTGATTTTTGATTTCTTTTTCAAAATACTGATAAATATAAGTATTTATTTAATATTAGCTCAATACAAAATTATGCGGTGATTTTTACTTATGTAATATTTACTTTTTAATGATGCAAAACGATCGATTACTTTGTCCAAATCGAGAGCTTTTGCGATTTTTCTTGATATCCAAAATATATAATAGAAAAAAATTGACTTATCAATGATTTTCATAAGAAATAAACTTATTTTATGTTTTTGTGTCATTTCTGTTCTTTTTAAGATATAATGAAAATTGTTCATACAATATTTTTTAATTTTCAGCATTTTATAGCTCATATGAAAAATTCAATTTTTTTCACCCAAAAATTTCAAAAATATCATTTATTTAATCTCAAAATCAGAATATTTTTGATAAAATAGATTATAAAATAAACAGGATGGAAAAAAAAAATTCAAACTGTGTCGGGTTGTTCAATTATAAACAAGGTTTACTTACATGTAATTTAAAAAAAATTTGAGCCACCACTAGATTAGCATATTTTCAACAAATTCACACAATTTGCAAAAAGCTGGATTAATGAAATCAGGATTAAATTTTTTTAACTTTTTTTTTTATTCCACTTCCTTGATTACTGGAGTTTGGGAAGGCTCAAGTCCCTTCAATCCACTCTTTGAAGCCACCACTGTTGAATAAGTTGGATCTCCTGCTGTCAATCCACTTATAGAACTACATTAATTGCTGAATTATAAAATATTGCATAAGTAATTTTAGAAACATTTTTAGTAATTCCTTTCACAGCAGCTCATCAAAATCTATTTTTTATATGTATAAAATTTTTTTGGCAGTTATAGATTTTTGCAAATACTTAGGTATTTCACAACTTGCAAACAAGTATCATTCAATAAAAATTGATCCCAAAACGCAATCAGTCCATTTTGGTCATTTTTTTATTTGATGCAAATTCATACTCCTATTGAAGTCACCTATCTTATTAAAGGCCGGTTTGTTTCCAAAACCATGTCAATCGATGTGTACGGGACACTTGAATCCAGCTTTGCTTTTGAAAACTTGCTCAGTTCAGATAATGATGAAAACTCGCTCAGTCCTTTGCGCATGAGCAGAGCGTTTTCCTAATCCTGCCAACAGAGCGGTAAAAAAACACACTGCTATTACTGTTGGCAATAAATTTGTTGTGGGAATATTTGTCATGTTAGAAGCACTTGAAATGAAATCATGACTTTAAAAGTTTAAGTTTCTGGGGACTTTTTTATCTATTGTTAAAAGAAATGTTATTTTTCTGAATTTTAATAATTCCTAATTTGGAATGATTAAATACATATTCTGGGGCCTTTCCCATGAGTATAATGTATTCATGGGGAAGGCCCCAGAACTTTCGCATAAAGTAATTAATGTTTGAACTTCCCCTTAATTACGGGGAAGTTCAAACATTTACTTTTCACTACAGTCGATTCATGTTATTCGAGGTAGTTACGTTCTGTAAATTCTTCGCGAATACTGAACCATTGTGCCTATGGGAAATATAGAGCTAATTATTTCGCCGCTCAGCGATAATCCGCGAATAAGCGCGAAAGTGCCTCGAAAATCGAATTTGTAGTTACAAATAAATTTTCAGGAATAGTCGAAAACGTGAATAGGGAATCGGCGAATACTGAGATTGGACTGTATTTAATACTTAAATCAAAATAAATTTAATTTTTCCTCTAATGAAGAACAAAGTGTAATTTGAAAACACGTTCAGTCCTTGGACTTAGCGAGTTTCCATTAACACCATTTTATTTAGTTATCGTGATTTTAAAAACTAATGATGATTGATTTCAAGATTCTACTGAGAAGTGCATATATATGAATTAAAATCAGATTATCTATAGTAGATAATCATTCACGTAAGTATTTTTCTCAATTCATATTTTGCTTCTCCTGAAAATTAACAAAAATGGACTGGACGTGTTTTGGGATCACACAGTTCAATTTATCAGCAGTATACAGATTGATATATATGTCACATGAATTTAGGTTAGGTTAGGTCCAGACCCGGATTCTCCACTGGGAACACGATATTCAAAATAATTCCAAATTCAGTCAAAATAAAACAGTGGTAACGCATTGGCGTGCCAAGCTGGAGGACCCGGATTCGCGCCCGGGTCTGGTCCCGGATTTTTTCGGGGTACTGGGCACGGCCCGGTGATCCCCGTCCTTCACCATCTGGCCCCCCTCCACGGGTGTGGGTGCAGCCAGTGTTTGGAACTGGCCTCGCCCCCTCTGATAATCTCTCTGATTAGAAAGGGGGCGTAAAATCTGCAAAAAAAACTGTACTGTATCTGGCAGCGGCTACTTGTATTACCCATCACAGGTTGGCCGACACCCATGATGACGTCAACTGGATGGTTGAAAGATGGGATTCAACGGGCCAGACCCAGACCCCTCCTGGAAAACTGGAGGTGTGGGATCCGGATTTGAACCCGGATCCTCCAGGGTTGTAAGCGAAAACTTTACCACGCGTTAATCCGGCCAACCACATGAACTTAGCAAGGACGAACGAGGCGCAGGCAGTGTTGTCTAGGGATCCCGGCGCCGCGATTCAGCTTTCTACTTAGCGCCGTTAAAATTAAAAAAAAATCTGTTCAAATCCATCTAATTTATAAATGAATTCAAATGAGA
Source organism: Olivierus martensii (assembly GCA_000484575.1). NCBI lineage: Eukaryota > Metazoa > Arthropoda > Arachnida > Scorpiones > Buthidae > Olivierus > Olivierus martensii. The sequence continues at coordinate 66,138 of AYEL01081250.1, read as the reverse complement.
CCTAGATACTTCGTAATGAAGAAGAGTTTTCGACAAATTTTGCCAATTTGAATATCCTTCTGTGGTTAATTGACTTCTTTCACCAAAAAGTATAGGTATCCCTCGTTATACCCGATCTCACTTTACGCGTTTTCGCTATAACGCGATTTTAAAAAATAAATTGACTTTTTATTTTAAAAATTTTTTTGTTTAAATTTGTCTCATGTAGATGAGACAAATGTGGATGAACTTCTCGAGTCCCACTTATCGGAGCTCACTAATGAAAAGCTTCTGGAAATGGAAAATAACATGAATGATATCTTCCATTTCCAGAAGCGAAATCAGGAAAACTTTTCTGCTGAGCCCATCAAATAGCTTACAACAAAACAAATGACTGAAATTTTTAAACACATTGAGAGCGCCATGAGAAAAATTGAAGAAAATGATCCTAATTAGACTAGAAGCGCCAAAGTTGGAGAGAAATTCAGAATTCTTTGGCTTGCAACAAAGATCTTTATAGAGAGAGGAAGAATGCTGCCCACCAGTTGAGTCTCATCTGTTTCATTAAAAATTTGAAGATCATTAGTCGGTCATCCCAGGGACTTCAAGAGACCAAGAAAGTGATGATCCAGATTCATCAGACGCAGTGCATTCATCATCTGATTAAACGCTATCAGACGTATGTAGTGTTTTTAATTAAATTCATTCATCCAACCATTCAATCATTAAAATTTGTGTATTTTGTTTATAAATTTAAATAACTCATTCATTAAACTTTTTGCTCACAAGTGTTATGTTTTATTTTTTTAATCTCTCTGAAGAAACCCCTATATCTATCTCATCTATGCTAAATTCAACTCACTTTACGCGATTATTTCATAGAACCAATTAATCGCGTAAAGCGAGAAACACCTGTATCTTCAACAAAAGCAAAATACTCTGCTGAAATGGAATGAGCCATATTCATGGAACAATACTATTATTAGCTACCTTGCGATTATAATAACTATTGCTAAAACTACGACCAAAATTATTTCCTGGAAATGATTTGTTTTGAATTTGTTTTGTCGGGCTTCGCTCAGTAATAATTTTTCGAATTTTGTCGTTAATAATTTCGAGCCAAGTCGCTGAATCGCTTGATTTAAATTCTGATTTCATTTTCGTTTACTGTTGATGTTGAATTCGTAATCATTGTCGTTAACGATTGATTTGTCTTGATTTCATTTTCGTTTACTGTTGATGTTGAATTCGTAATCATTGTCGTTAACGATTGATTGATAAGGACGATGGAGCTGAATCAATGATTCCTTTCGGTAGTGATGGATTGATTTGGATGATCTCCACCTTCTGTTATGTCTTTTGTTTGAGCGCCAGAATCGTGACAGGTTGCAGGTAGAGGGATGCCATCAATTTTTCTAAAAAAATTGTCAATTTGTCCTCTTAACTTTTCTTCCTCGATTTCTTTGGCTACTTTCGGTTAGAGTTAGGGTTTTTTTGCTAACAGATAACGCCACTTTCCATTCAGGGAAAATACTAAGTGATTTTGTCGATAGATGACGCCACTTTCCACTCAGTAAGAGTACTAAGTGGCGGATTGATAACGGTTGATTTTTTTTGTCAACAAATGACGCCACATTCCTTTCTGGTAGAATACTATGTGGTGAGCGAAACAAACGCCACTTTCCATTCAGGGAGTATACTAAGTGGCGGGGCGAAACAAGCACTTCCACAGGCTGCCCACCCCTGCGGAGGGGTCAGCTGGATTGTGGAGGATGGGGATTGACGGGCCGGGCCCGGCCCCCACGAAAAATATTTTCAATGAGTGGGACCCAAGACTCGAACCCGGGTCCTCCAGAGTGGAAAGCTGAAGCGTTTCCACGAGGCCAATCCGGCCGACTTAGGGTTACGGTTAGGTTAGGTTAAGCCGCCATATCCTCATGGGATATTCTTTATCTAGCGATGGCCATTTATAGAGCCAATCATAGGCTGGCCAATACCCATGATGGGGTCAACCAAATGGTTAAAGGATGGGGTTCAACGGGCCAGGCCGAGACCCCTCTTCGATAATACTGTACTTGGCTTATTTTTTTACATATGAGATGTTTTTGATGGGATTTTGTATTTATTGTTTCCCCAATTATAAGTGTCTCTATAGTCTTCGTGGGCTACTGAATAGTAAGGGGCTCTGTGGACTTGGTAGGCAAATGAATAATCTGGATGGTGGGCTAGTGAATAATCTGGATGGTGAGTCTGGTGTGCTTGAACAGCTATTAAATGATCTGGAAATTGATCTTGATGAGCTAATGAAACTTCTGGGTCTTGATCGCAATAGAATATTTGATTGAATTGCATTCCTTAAAATGTAAACTGAGTTCATAACTTTTAAATTATTCAGTTAATTGTAATGATTTATTAAAATTTTATTATCATTACCAATATGTGTTTGCATTTAATAATTTATATTTCTTCAGAATTAAAAATTCTTCGAAACTAACTAAAACATTTGTCGTCCCAATATTAAACGAATCATTAAAACTGAAAAAAAAAACTTATAAATAAATTACTGATTAAACTCATGGAAGTATGGATTGAGCAGTAAGGAATTTATGATTTAATTTCAAAAAATATAAAAAAATTACTGATGTTTTCAGCATTTTTAGTAAAGAGAACCTCGGAAAATATATGATGACCCCATTTTAAAAGTATCTACAAAAGCAGAGCAGGCTCCACAAGAAGAAACTAAAATCCAAGATGGTATTAATGCAAACATATCAATATACCAAGTAGATAATCCACAGGAAGCAGCTCGAGAAAAAACTTTTAGTAAAATTACTTCGCTACACAACAATAACTTATCAAGAAACAAAGTAGGGCCTACTCGTACACGAAGAAGGCACAAACACAACTCTGAGTGTCGATAACATTTTTATTCTAATATACCAAGTAGATAATCCACAGGAAGCAGCTCGAGAAAAAACTTTTAGTAAAATTACTTCACTACACAACAATAACTTATCAAGAAACGAAATACTCGTACACGAAGAAGGCACAAACACAACTGTGAGTGTCGATAACATTTTTATTCTAAATATCTTATAGTAGGCAGTTACTTAAAAAAAGTAGAAAAAATTCTTATTGTTAAGAAGCTGTCCGGGCCTCTCACTCTTCTATGAGCCCCGATCTTATAGTACGCAGTTACTTAAAAAAAAGTAGAAAAAATTCTTATTGTTAGGAAGCTGTCCAGGCCTCTCAATCTATGAGCCCTGGAAATTTGTTCCAACTTCCCCCCGTTTCAGCGCTACTGGTCATCATCATTAAATTGTTGGGTTTTCTCATAAATTTCCTTAATTTCTTCAATATATGAAATAATAGTCATCATAACCTTTGGTTCTTCAATAAAAATTTATTTTTGATCCTCTCTTTTTTCTGTTGTTCGAATGAACCACTGATTTTCACTTATCAAATTTAAAAAATTCTTTTTAAATAACTCTTTTTGCGTGTAACAGCTTGTTGTAACAGGTTTTCTTCATTTAGTCGATTCATTTTTTACAACAAATAAATTATTTAAAACATCAATTAAATATATCACTGACAAATTCAAAACAGAAAAAGAAAAATTTGTTTAATTATTAAAATATTATAAGATATATCAAAATTATAGTAAAATTATTAATAAATATTGCTTTATATTTTACTTCAATTGCGGTCAAGATCAACTTACATTAGATATAACTGAATGAATATGTCAATTCTCGCTTATTTGCGGTAGTTATGTTCTCCAAATTCTTTGCGAATACTTAATTAGCGAATAGTGAACCATTGTGCTTATGGGAAATACAGAGTTTAGGTTCTTGCGAAACTTTCTTCCCAACATTTTCATACTTAGTTTGTGTTTTTTTTCTGTTTAAAGACACCTTATTTAATATATATTACATTACTTACAAATAAATATAGTATTCTATATACAGTATTATAATTACTGTAAACTTTATTTAATTTTTAAAACATTAACTATATAGTAATAAAATCTTATTTTTGATTGAAATTTTTATGATGTGACAGGTGACATATTGTCCTTCTGAATTGCGTTGAAAACTGCGTCAGCCTTCTCCTCTTCGCATTTTGCCACAGATCTTTTAAAACTTCGGCGTAAGGAGCAAATGCGCAGGAATTTGGACGTCTAAATTTGAGGATGCATTCAAGCATAGGATAACATTTTTCTATGGGACATGCGGACAGTATGAACAGGCGTTTGACCTATTTGAGGTCTATGGAGTGGAAAAGGATAAGTAATCAGAAATTTTCCGGCAAACCGATTCAGACTACATTTGAGGTAACAAACAAAACTTCCTTTATTAGAGAGAGAGTTTACATTGGTAACAGTATTTTCGCTGCTCAGTAGGAGCCCACGAATACTGATTTTGTGGATTCAAATAAGTTTTCGGAGTAGTCGAATACGCGAATAACGAGCATTGTCTTTAATTTTAGAGTTCAACATGAGCGGTTTCACTAGGAAGATGAAAGATGTGATAAATAAATCGAATCATTCTGGAAAAAAAAATACAGAATATACTGGAAAATATACACATAATCACACTATTCAAAACTTAATTAAAATCTGTAACTGCTGTCAATAGATTTACTGAAAATATTTTGATAAATTAGAATGAAACGGTTACATAGGTCTAAATTCTCCAAAATCTTAAAAATCTTTTCAGTTTGTTTAACACGCAGCTAAAGAAAACCCTCGCTAAATATTTTGAATACTATTATTATTATTTGTCTCCTATTTTTATCATAATAAATAATGTATTAGTCTTTACTTACATATCAGAAGAAAATTAATTTACAAGTACAGATGCTCTTTATTGCACATGGAAATAAATTTTCGTTCGGATAATTTAACTTATTTTTCAATAAAAATATATATTTGTGTGTGCGTGTGTGCGTGTGCGTGTGCGTGTGTGTGCGTGCGTGTTTGTGTGTATGGCAACCGCAAATCTTTAAAATTAAACAAACTTCAGTACCTTATCAGAATTGAAGGTCCAAATAAAATTGAAAAACATTCCATCAGTGGTTAAAATGACAATTCATATTGAGGGTGATTTGATTTTAAACTTCATTTGTTTCTTTCTGTGAGGCCCGCACGGCCCGCTGAGTCCGCAAGACAAGATATGATGCTGCTCAACATGCGGATAGTTTTTCAGCGGCATGTGGGGCCCGCACGGCCCGCTGAGTCCGCAAGACAAGATATGATGCTGCTCAACATGCGGATAGCCTTTCAGCGGCATGTGGTGTGAATAAGGATGAGTGGCGAGAGTTAGGACTCAAGGACGGACACGGAGACTACGTCTGTAAAAACAAACATCTTCCTTTATTGAAGAGAGAGATTTTTACAATAAGTAAACCGACAATTAGCATCGGAAGACTAGTACCTCGAGTTTAGCAGGATTACTCCACGTCGTACAGTTGGTCGGGCCTTTCTGTCTTTGATTATGGTGACGAGGTGCAGCTCGCTTCTCGGGAGACGAACTCAGACTTCGGACGATGATGGACGACAGCAGGAATGGGAAAAGACAACTCCGGATCTCGGATGCAGAAAGTTCAAAGTTGAGAAGGTTCAGACAGTCTTTCTACAGTGGCGACGATGCTGACCAACTGGGTCCGTAGATAAAAGTTAAACTGTTACAACAATTGAAAAATGCGTCCGTTCACTTCGAAACACAAGGTCCGACTCTACTCTCTTTTGTTGAATTCCCAGTCTCTTCCCTTGTATAAAACAAATAAACATGTTCTCTCCCTTTTTCCCGGGAAGTTGGCACTGTGACCTCTGTCACATTATTTCATATAGCCCCTCGAACACCTGCACGACACTAGAGTTCCCGTACAATTTGAATCTAGTGTGTTTATTATTCTTTTTTGGGTGATAGTGGAGATCGGGTTATTTGGGACCGGCTGGACAAAGGTCGCACTCACCCGATATCGACGATAAAATTGTCAACTCCACTAAGTTACGATCGGGTGAGAAGTGATGTTCTCCAGTGGGTCCTGGCCCTCGAACCACCACATTTTGAAGTTATGTTTTTAAAATAGTGAAAATATAAATCGTGTGTTTCATGTTTGAGTCAACTCCACTAAGTTACGATCGGGTGAGAAGTGATGTTCTCCAGTGGGTCCTGGCCCTCCGACCACCACATTTTCAAGTTATGTTTTTAAAATAGTGAAAATATAAATCATGTGTTTCATGTTTGTAGTTGCTAGCGAACTACATAATGGACGATCCCTCCGCCAGCACATTAGTGCCTACGTTACCGAGGAAACTAATGCATGCTGAAGCCGAGTATTGTAAGGAAGCCGAACGTATCCGGTGAGGTGACAAACATTTTGGCCGGAGCTGTACCTAATTATTAGTTTTTTACCGATCTCCTCAGGTTTTGTCTTCAAACTCTATTTTAATGATTTATTAAAATAGGTACCTAATTATTAGTTTTTTACCGATCTCCTCAGGGTTTTTCTTCAAACAGGGCCACTGATATTCACGCCTTGCTCGCTAACTATAGAAATCCATTGATCTAATGCTTCTTCGACATCTGGATCCTTTACATCCCGATTTCTTTTGGATGTTCCCGGAATTTCTTTTGTAATGCCTACTCCTCACGCAGTTGATTTTATTGTTGTAGGAGGCCCGCTACGATAGATTTTGGTTTATTTCATCGAGTCTGCAATGGCTTGTATTAAATGGCCGGCTTTTAGTTTTATTCAGCCAAGCAATTTACTTGAATGTAAAATCCTTTCTTGACATCTTGGCAAAGATTGGTGTATGCATGTGTAGCCATACTTTCGAAAAATCCCTGAAATATATCAAAAATTGAAAATTCCTTTTCTGCTACTGTCCCAATTAAGCGAAAAGTTGTCCCAATAAATGCTTTTAAATTTTGTATTAGTTTATTAGTTTGGTTTTTGTTCTTTGAGATTTGTCCCAATTACGCGGCTGTCCCAATTAAGCGGAATCCACTGTATGTAGAAAATCATGTGTAAAAATATCACAACAAGTGCTTTCTAAAATATCAACATGACAGATTTTTCATTATGTCAAAGCATGTATAAAAGAAAGTATGAGGTAAATTAATTTTTTCTTTAATTATAAAAGTTCAGTTTTAGAATTCGTTCATTACATCTCACTGAGGATGTAACGATATCTTCATAGACAATTATTCAGAAAATCATCATCACTAACGTAAATATTTGTTTTCATTAATATTTGTCTGATCGAGACAATAAACCTATTAATATTGCTATTAATTGTGTGTGTTTTGTTAGTAGGAAATTGATATTTCATGAATGTATTGAAGCAAAAAAAAAATATTGAATCTTATTCTGCTTATAGTGTGTATGTTCTGTTGCTTAAAATTAACTATACAAAATACATTTATATATCAAAAGTTTTCATTTGATATATTAAATAAAAGAACAATTGTTCTTTATTTATATATCAAAATAATATAAATTAAGAACCATGATATATAAACAAAAGAATAGTTATGTGGTTTTATTTATGTATCAAAAATAAATAACTATGGTTGATGGTTCAATAACATTTATTAAACATTAGCCGCAAATTTGAGATTAGCAGAATAAAACAGATTTTAAAGGTGATTTTTTTACCAATTGTGAATTTATTATGATTTATCTGATAATTTGTATAAAAAAAATGATAACTTTTTTAAAATTAAAGATCTCAATGCAAGCTACTCAAATTACTGAATTCTTTCTACAATAATTTTATGCCTGAGCTTTTGCAGCATATCATATGAAGATGGCACGGAATATTTTCATAAAATTCAGTTTTCTAGGTTAACTAAATATCAGATTTGTGATAAAAACTGACTTCTAAATAGGAATATTATATATTTTTCATGCTTCAAGGGGATATTTAAAAGTTATATATGTTTTCATAATGGAGTACTGTTTCTTCTGTTAAAAATATTTTTTTTTATTCCTATTTTTTTATAATTTTATAAGCCGGCAGATTTTTTAAGGTTTTCCTAATTTTATAAAAAAAACTTATAAATGCTTTCACAGTTTTATTGTAGAATGCAGTTTAATTCATATAAATATTATATCCAATGATTCCAATATAAATATTTTTAAGATATTGATAAAAATTTCTTTTATCGCTATGTTTTTTTCTAGTATATCAGAAAATAATCTTTGCATTTAAAGTATATCACTCTGCGGTTGTATCCAATGATTCCAATATAAATATTTTTAAGATATTGATAAAAATTTCTTTTATCGCTATATTTTTTTCTAGTATATCAGAAAATAATCTTTGCATTTAAAATATATCACTCTGCGGTTGCTTTTTGAACATAAGAAAACATATCTATAAAAATTTCATTAAAATTTGTCCAAAATTTCTCATAGAAAATGTTCACTTTAATAAATATTCAGTATCAAATAAAATGATAATTATAAATTTTTTATAAAGATATGAAAACATTCGAGTTATCCCATATTAAACTGACGATCAGGAAATGTTTCCTGCATTATTTACATCCTACAATGTATTGATTTTAAATATGGAAAAGTTTGTATCCACTTGGTGTACATGTCAAGTGATTACAAACTTTAATGATATGATATATATTAGAATATTCAAGTTTATAATATGGATCAGGCATTCAATACTTAAATTTATATATTTATATTTATTTTATAGGCTTTTCCCTATTGTTCAAGGCACTGTCAGGGCTCTAGATCACGATATCGTCGTTTCAGGATATAGAATCCCAGCTGGAGTAAGTTTCAAATTAACAAAAAAAATATTAATTCAAACTAATTAAAAGTTGAATTATTTTTGCTTTTTTTCTACAGGTACTTTTCATGTTTCAAAATTTAGTAGCTTGCCGCGAGGAAAAATACTTTAAGCAAGCCGATAAATTTATTCCAGAAAGATGGCTGACAGATGAAAAACAGCATCATCCTTTCTTGTTTCTTCCTTTTGGATTTGGAAGAAGAACGTGCATCGGAAGAAGAATTGCCGAACAAGAAATGCTACTTGTGTTAACAAAAGTTTGTACTGAATGCTAAAATTTTTATTGATAATGATTTTCTTATTCAGCACAATATCTGAATCTTAACTTTGTTCCGTTTTCTAGATTATACAAAACTTTCGTATCGAATACCATTACGAAGACATTGATTGCTATTACAGATTGGTGAATGTTCCAGACAAGCCTCTAAGATATAAATTCATAGATCGTGAAGAATAAAATGATTCTTCTATAATTATATAATATTATAAAAGTTATAGTACTTAAAATGTAGAGCTTCCTGCACTTTCACATGGATTCGATGGAGATCCTTGAAACAGTTAAAACTATTCTATATGATTCAAATTCCAGTTCAATGAACTTTTTTGGTGAAAACTTCATCCAAAAATTGAAGGAATTTTCAAGAAAGCCAAGAAATTCTTTCATATCATAGAGTAGGACTATCTAATTTTCATAATATTCCAACAGTTTCTTATAAGAATTATTTTGTATTATATTCCACGTCTTATAAATATTTAATAATCTTTTTGGTCCAGCGATCTTAAACTAGTTCTCTTCAAAGGCCAATTTAGATTTTCATAATATTCCAACAGTTTCTTATAAGAATTATTTTGTATTATATTCCACGTCTCATAAATATTTAATAATCTTTTTGGTCCAGCGTAGTTCTCTTCAAAGGCCAATTTGGACATCTTTGGTTGGTCGGAGGCCACATTTAAAATTACTGCTTTATAGGAAAAAATATTTTGACATGTGAATAGTCTGAAGGATTCGTTATATTAACTGTTTACGTTCTAATTTCTTTAAAATTATTTGCTTAAATTCATGTTCGAAACTATCTGAAAACTGTATATAAATGATAACAGTTTTTATAAATTTGAATTGAAAGTTTTGTAATTAAAAAAAATATATTTTTTTGCAGTTTTACTACCGTCTTCCGCCATACTAAGCAGCGTGATACTCTTCATGTTCGAAACTATCTGAAAACTGTATATAAATGATAACAGTTTTTATAAATTTGAAGTGAAAGTTTTGTAATTAAAAAAAAATATATTTTTTTGCAGTTTTACTACCGCCTTCCGCCATACTAAACGGCGTGATACTCTGATTCTCACTACGGGCCAGCGACATTTCTGATGGGTGATTGGACAATGAACGTTGAACCCATCCTCATGTGGAGGATGGGTTCAACAGTTTCGAGTCCCGGGTTCTATCCCTCGAAAAATATTTATCATGGCTCCAGGCTGGGTTGTTAATCCTCGTCCTCTACAATCCGACTGACCTCTCCGCAGGAGTGAGCAATTTTCAGAAGGGCTTGTATGCCCCGCCACTTAGTATGCTTCCAGAATGGAATGTGGCGTCATCTGTTGACAAAAAAAGAATAAATCTTGAGATGTGAGACTCGAGAATTTAACCCGTATTGTTTTTTTGTCAACAGATGACGCCACATAGTATTCAGGGTGAGCAATTTTCAGAAGGGCTTGTATGCCCCGCCACTTAGTATGCTTCCAGAATGGAAAGTGGCGTCTTCTGTTGACAAAAAAAGAATAAATCTTGAGATGTGAGACTCCAGAATTTAACCCGTATGGTATGGGATCCAGATCCTCCAAGGTTGTAAGCCACAGCTTTACCATGTGGCCATCCGGCCGCTCTATATATATGATAATTGCAGTGCATTACATGTGTTTGTTATTTAAGATCTAGATTAGGTTAGGGAGACCCGGAGCCAATACAAAAAGAGTTACGTTCCAAAACCAATTTTTGTTTTTGTCAACAGATGACGCCACACTCCATTCAGGTAGAATACTATGTAGCGGGGTGAAACAATCCCTTCCACAGGCTGTCCACCCCTGCGGAGGGGTCAGCCGGATTGTGGAGGACGAGGATCAACGGCCGGGCCCGGACCCCATGATAAATATTTTCAAGGGGTGGGACCCGGGTCCTCCAGAGTGGAAAGCCGAAGCGTTTCCACGCTAACCCTTATCGTTCAAAGTACTCCGCTTAGTACTCTTCCATGAGTATCTAGTTTTTGTTATTCAATTTCAATACAATTTATTAACACACTATAAAGTGTTTTTCAAATATTTCATGAAAACAGTTGTAATTTTTCTAGATATTTTTTATATACTCTTGGGATAATGAATGCGACAGGTCACAATGAAGGACATCAGCAAGTTTGATTCCTCTTTTATAGTCCTATTCAAACAATAAAATAATGATTATTTTTATAAAAAGTTAATAAAATATATTTTATATTTTTAACAAAATTCATTTATCATGCTTACAATTTTCTTTGAATATTTACAGTAAATTTTCGGTCGAACACTGCTATCAATGAGCAAAGAACAAAAGTTTATATTGAGTTCTAAAATTTTCAGTCTGAAAATTAATCAAGTTGCTTTACTTTGAATTTAATAAAAAGTTTTGCATTACTTAACGTTGTTCTTTTCTAGGTTGGTGAAGCTTAAGGCTCAATTGATAGAATGAAAAATCGGTGGATTTTTTTTTTACTTAAATATGTACTAATATACATAATAAGCTACTTAATTTATTGAGATTGATTAGAACATGATTGGTCTCTTGTCCGAAACATGTTCTAATCAATCTTTCATCAATTTTGTTGTTATCCATGCATTCTTTTGTGCTCGAATTATAACACCTTTAGAGAAAATTTTCCATAGGTACAGTTTTTGTTTAAAATAATAATAAAAAGTGACAATATGTTTCCATCAGCGGTTATAAACAGGATTATAGTAATTCGTGATTTTTCTTATAATTAAAATATGGCAAGATACGATGCGATTCTACAAGCTACTATCAAAGAGCAACTGGATTAAATCAGAAAACTATGAACAGGGGACCACCGAATAAATTGTTATCAATGGTCTTAATATTTATACAGATGCGTAAAGAGTATAGAAAAAACCCGATCGTTGGGAAGTCGGAGATCGGGAGAAATGACATATTAAAATATGTTTTGAATTTAAGCCGCACCTAAATTTTACGTCTTAAAAATTTGAATAAAAAGTGCGGCTTAAATTCGAAGTAATACCGTAAATATTAAATTAAATCTCTAATAGCTTAAAATTAAATAAATATAACGAATGACATCATCGTCCTTTAGTATTTTTTGTCAACAGATGACGCCACTTTCACTCGGTAAGATTACTGTGGCGGGGGGTCGGCCGGATTGCCGCGTGGAAACGCTTTGGCTTTCCACTCTGGAGGACCCGGGTTCGAGTCCCATCCCTTGAAAATAGCTATCATGGGGTCCCGGCCTGGCCCGTCGATCCCCGTCCTCCACAATCCGGCTGACCCTTTTCCAGGGGTGGGCAACCTGTGGAAGGGATTATTTTACCCCGCCACATAGTATTCTACTAGAATGGAGTGTGGCGTCATCTGTTGACCAAAAAGAAGTGGCGGGGCGAAATAATCCCTTCAAAGGCTGCACACCCCTGCGGAGGAGTCAGCCAGATTGTGGAGGACGGAATCGACGGGCCGGGCCCAGACCCCATGAAAAATATTTTCAAGGGATGGGACCCAAGACTCGAATCCGGGTCCTGCAGAGTGGAAAGCCGAAGTGTTTCCACGCGGCCAATCCGGTCCGTTCTTTAGTATTTAGAAGTAATGGTGAAATAGCATAGTTGTTTTTAAGCAAGGAGAAACATTGCCCAGTCAAGCTAGAACTGTTATTTTAAACATATAGAGTGACTGGGAATATTATTGAATACCATTTTGGTTTTTAATTTATAAAAAATTCTAAAAATATTTATATAGTTTCTCATGTGTTGTTACCTTCTATGAACATTTCCACATAACATATTTAAACATGGTTGCGATAGTTTGCATATCTATCAAGTAATTTAAAAAATTATTCAAAGATGCAAAATTCCATATTGCTCAAAAGGTATGGGTTAAATGAGATAGTAGTCCATTTTTCAAATAATTAAAAAGACAGTATTTCTTCCATGTACTTTCCAAGAGTATTAGATAAATATGTACAGTGAGAACTCTCTATATTTGAACACATTTGGTTTCTTCAAAATGTGTTCAATTTAGAGAGGTGTCCAACATAGAGAGATTCATAAAATCAAAATTTTTTTGAAACTTGTCTAAGTTGGACACATTTGGTTCCTTCAAAATGTGTTCAAGTTAAACCTCTATGTTGGACATATTTGGTTCCTTCAAAATGTGTTCAACTTAGATGTTGGACACTTTTGGTTCCTTCAAAACGTGTTCAACTTAGAGAGGTGGCAACATAATTCATAAAATCAAAATTTTTTCTAAACATACTAAACACTAAAATTTCAATCCTTCTTCAGTGAAATCTGTAAGGAACCCAGCTTTTTCAAAACATTTCTGAATAGTTAATTGGGAAACTTCTTGTCACGAAACATATATCCCGTCTCACTGCATCCAGAATAGTAAATGATCAACAACTCGCTTCTTTTGGTCTAACATCAGTTTAATTTTCTTTTACTGCTTTTTAGCATCTTTAAGGAAAGCTTAATCACAGCAACAGTAGAAACAGCACACAATACTCAAAGGGAAAGTAAAATATAAACCAAACCAAAACTAACCAATTATAACCCAAATATTTTTAATTTTTATTGCAATAAAATATTGTGGCTATAATTTGGTTAGTTTTGGTTTCATTTTTCTCAATCCTCACTTTTTCTATTTACAGTAATAAGTAAACCATGGATTTATAAATCATCAGCAACCATCTCAAGGCATGACTAATTAATGTTCTGTTTCTCTTTCACAAATTCCTTTGGTTAATCTAAAACTAAATAAAATTTAAAAATTTTATTTCCACCAATAACCAAAAAGTGTCCATCTCATTACAAACAGTTGTTCGAGATAGAAGATAGAGAGGTGCCCAATTTGACAGGTTTTTCAGTACTAAGAATATCGTTTTATTCAATGAATATCATTTTCTTTTGAGTGATGTCAGCCGGACGGCCGAGTGGTAAAGCTGAGGCTTACTACCAAGGAGGATCCGGGTTCAAATCCCGGTCCCACGCCAGTTTTTCAGGAAGGCTCCCGTTAAACCCCATTTTCAACTATCTGGTTGACCCCATTATGGGTGTTAGGCAGCCTCTCGTGGGCTCTATAAGTGGCCGCCGCTTGATACAGTATATCCTTTCGCGTGATATGGCGGCTTAACCTACCTAACCTGATCTTTTGGGTGATGGTTTTCGCTTAGATATAGTGATAGCCTACTATAAAAAATAAAAAAGCCTTAGACTAGTCTAATTTAGAAAGTAGTCTGATCATATGTCTATTTATTGATAAATTTTAATGGATCAAAGGTTAACTTAAATTATAGTAATAGGACTGAACGTGGCCATGTGGAATAGTATTCCATATTGTCATATCCATACCATAATATTTAAACGGAGTCTACACCAATAGAAGCCAAATCTCTCAAAACAGGAAGAGATATTATGAAAGGTGCTTCCTAAATACTCTTAGGAAACTCAGAAAACAGTTATCATCTTACATGTAATCTTGGCAGAACCGATGATTTCAGATGGCGCGAAAATATTTGTATTTGATATGAAAACACGTTTTCTATTTTAAATCATCGCGCTTCCCATTAAGGAAACTGAAACTGAGACCAAAGTATGTTGCCACTTGAAGTAACAATTCTGCATTATTAGTTTAAAGACACCGTCTCCCCTATGAGAAACCATGTTATTCCATATAACCTTCCTATTCTATAATACCCCCAGTTACTCTATAAGTAATATGGAAGACAAAAAAAACCTGTGCGAAGTGACATCTTCAACGAAACTTCACTCGATATTGGCGTTTCTATATCGACAATTAAATGAATTATAATCGAAGGAAGCAGAAGAGCAGAAGATGACTTGGAAATGGAAAACATGCCAGTTAAATTGTCAACATCTGGAAAGAAAAAGCATATTAGTATTTACAAAGGGCTGTGGAGAAATTACTAAAATAAGCATAAAATTCTCTTATATATATATATTTATTTTACATAAAGAAAAATTTTAACTTCCTTATACTGTAATTCCCCATTCTTATTTACTTTTTCTCTTTTCTTTAAGACAAAATATTTATGCTAAAATTTTTTTTATCAAGTGATTAACTATTGATACTATAGTTAATCACTTATTACTATAGTTAATCTATTTGTCAGAATTATATTTTCTGATGATTGTGAAATTCAACAACAATAAATATATCTTAAAATAATTTATTTCAAAACTATAATTTACTATATACAGTTGTACATTCTATTATTAGATAAATCCTTGAAATTTTATTGGAATAACTTGAAAAGTTCTAAGATATCTAAAAACAATCCACATGATTAAAATAAAAAATATTTTAGAATCCTATTAACGTTAAAAATAATTTTCTTGGATCAGATTCGGAGAAAACCAAGACATACTTCACTTTTATATATATATATATGAGATTTTTTTTTTTTAACGTTTTTTAAAAAAAAAAAAAAAAATTTTTTTGGGTTTTATTTTGATTGTTTTGCATTATGCCATTTATAAATTAAAAGAGTATCATATATTCACGTTTTGTGGGTTTACGAGTTCATAGAGATTAATAAAGAATAAATACAGCTATATTTTACATAGTCCAATTTATTTACACACAAAAAAATAATCTTGTTTCACTATAACTAAATTCAATAAAAAATCCGATAAATATCTCATATAACACTAATCTATGTCTTTAATTCAGAATACCTCACAGTTCTTCTTAGTCCACTTCCTCTTTCGCAATTTATCGCTCACTATTAACTTTTACTGTCCAAGTCTCCCAGTTCAATTAAACTCAACTTAGGCTTGCAGATCGCCTATTTATGTTTGAATATTTTTATTTTTATTTGTACGGAATATTGTTAATTTGTTTTTTGTACCGTATTCGATGTTAATTAATGTTTGTTTTCATTTTCAAAAATTAATTGAAAAAGTATAAGCATTAAATTGTCCCTAAAAATTAATGAACCACTCCTTTTTTTTCCTTTAATCCTTATCCATTTTACACGGTTATAAAGAACATATCCTCGACTTTTTATTATCTTCTTTAGATCGATTTACACGGTTTACAGTTTAATTGAACATATCTTTCTATTTTGTATGAATTCTGCGTCTCGTTTTACACGGTTTGCACGAGTTTTCCAGGAACGTATCTACCGTGTAAATCGAGGGCTGAGAGTAATAAAGTAAATAATATAGTGTATCTCTCTCACCTCATCTGTTAGGAGAGTGGGGATGGAGACCGATAACGAATTAATCTATTTTACATAGTCTTATATGGGAATATTATCCTTCAATTCGACATTACTTTGGCGACGGATTAGTGTCGAATTGCGAGGCACCATTGTATTATGTTACGATGAAAATGAATTGATTATATCCAATTATTTAAGTACATTTTAACATATACTTAAATTTTTAAATCCTATAATTTTCTACATAAAAATAAAATATTTAAGATTTATAATTATTGAAGTTTATGTTAAATTATTTATACAAAACATTTTACGACACAGTTGCCAAACAAAATATTGGAAAATTTTCAAATATTTAATCTGATAAGATTTATAACCAACAGTAGATTTTATACAGATTTTTTATCTTTAATTCTGATGTAAAACAACTTATATAATAATGTAATTAAAAAAAATTGGAGAACAGAAAAATAATTTGATGACACATCCCTCCGGTAAATGTTCTAGCCAATCCACTGTTGTTCTTTTAAAAATAAAATATACAATTGAAATTACTATATATAGTTATTACATTGCATATCAATACAGTACTCCATTGATCTTAGGAAAAACATTTTCATGCAGAATCAATATCGATTTTTCTATAGTTTGAGATTTTAATGTTTTTTTAGTAATTCCCATATTTTACAAAAATAACCATTTTTTTAACAAAGAAAATGACGATTTTTCTATAGTTTGAGATTTTAATGTTTTTTTAGTAATTCCCATATTTTACAAAAAATCGATTCATTTTTTATTGTTGCACTTCTAACAATGATGTCAATGTATTGTTCATTTTCCTTATTTTGTAGAATCGAATAATAAAACTTAATATGTAGCCTTGGAATCAAGGCAAGTCTTTGAATTGTATATTCACTTATTATTAAAACATTATGAAAAGTTTTATATATTAGTTTAGCAAAATATTAAAGATTTTCTTTTTAAAACATTATTTATTTTAATAGAGTAAAACATACAATATTTTATATTTTATGGTATACCTTAATCTTTAATCTCAAGTCTGCGAGACCGACGAATTGCGGGACATCGAATTGCGAGGTACAGTACCACTGTACTAGTAAACCCATTGCAACTATATCAGCTATAAATTAATATATTCTGATCATGAATGATTTTAATTTAATGATTTCAAAATTTAATCTAATTATTAGGTACATTAGGAACATTTTTATTAGGAACATTGTTAACAATAATTTATTTATTGTTAACAATGTTCTATCTTATTAAGAAAATATTTCTTTATAAAAAATTAACTGTAGAATTTTTGGGATAACTGGAAAGAGCAAATTACTGTATAAGTTATCTGGAGTACAATACTTGTTAGTGATGCTACAACATTTATTATAAATTATAAAAAAATATATTTATTATAAATTGATCAATTTTTTAAATAAGCTCCAATTAAATTCAAAGATTGGCCTTGAGTCTTAATTATTATGATTCCAAATGCTGATTTCATTGGAAATAATCATCTTTGTCATTTGAATGGAAAATCGTAATCACTTAGAGTTATTCTAAAATTAAATTATCTTTAACAGTTTGACATACTGAATGTTTCGAATTAATCATTTTGCTGGTGACTTATTTCTTAACAGCATTACAATCATTTTGCATTTTAAATCCAGTTGATGAGGAGTCTCAGTAGTTTTATTGAATCAAAATACTCTACTAGGATTGTAACTTCTTGTTGCTCATTTGAAAGTAATCTTCATTGAGGTACTGCCATCAATCCCACTTATCTATATGTTATCAGATATAATATCCACTAGTCGTACATGTTAGAAACAGAAAATTCAATTTTTTTTTTCTGGCTTGAAAACGTGATGTTACTTGAATGACATAAAGCCATTCAAGTAAGTGGAGTTTTTTGTATGAAGTTATGAATATGAACAAGAAATGATATAATAACGTCACAAATACGATTGAAAAGTACAGGAATATCTTGCATAGCGCGGTTTTGAACAACGCGGGTTTTGGTTTAACGCGATTTTTATTATTACCAAGGAGGTTCATTATTACACATATCAACATTAGCAACACTGATCAGATCGGCGATCCCCACGTTTACGCAGTAGTTTTTCTATTGGCTCTCACGTAGACACGCTCTTTTCCTGTGGCATTTTATTATTTACGTCAGGGTGTCAAATTGGTGATTGATTTTTGATGATTTGATGATTTTTTGTGGCCCTCAACCCTCTTAGCTAAAATGAAAATCAGAAAAATATGTTATGAGATAATAGGAAGTAATTGTTGCTTCGTAGCTATTCATATATGATTCACTAGTTTGATTTTAATGAAATGTAATTGCACGAGTTTTTTCGATTGACCTTATCAGACATATATATGTACAGATGACACTGATTTTTCAGATCGGTAACACACACTAAGTGATTTCTTGCAAGGACTACATCGTTTTATACGAAATTTCTTACAAGAAAACAGAAAGCCATAAATAAAAAACCTATTTTTTGGATAGACAAATATAATGATCAAGTTCCAAATAATCCCTCTTTGAAGGACGTGTATAAAGAACGTAGTTTGTTAAAGATACGATATTGTGTATAAAGAACGAGCTTGTTAAATATTTATTTGTTATGTTATTAAGTTATTTAAAAATGCAGTAGTTATGGATAATTGAATTTAAAAAATTTTGACTTAAGCTTTTATTTTTGTACAGAAAATGTGACTTTTAACGCTTAATAGAAAATTAAAGATTAATAGCGAGAAATAAAATTAAAAATATGTATAGTTAAAAGCAATTAATTATGTAGAAAGTATATATTTTTGTAATATATTCATTTGATTAAACAATGTTTTTAATTATCCTATCATACGTGAATCCTTATTCCAAAATGTAATTTAAAAAAATTTAAATGTGATATGGCCCGCGGCAATCTTACTGGCTCATTAAATGGCCCTCGAATTAAAATGAGTTTGACACGGCTGATTTACGTTAATATTAGTATTTAATATTCTTTTATTATTTAAGTATGAGTGAAGAGACAAAACAAAGAAAACATTGTTGGAATAACAAAAAAAGCAAGTAGTTGACATCAGAGAAGAAACTTGAAATCATAAAATACACAAAATGTCATGAGAATGGCGCTTCGTGTGCTAAAATAGTACGTGAGAATTCAATGAATGAGTCCTAATGTTTTCTACAACTTTTATATCAATTTAAAATGATTTTCTTTGTTATTTAGTTAATAAAAATAAATCTTTTTTTTTTTCATTTTTAAATATTTTTATTATCCTAAACTTTCGTAATAAACAAATTACATTGAAATCCATTATAAATAGACCTCGAACAACGCGGTTTTAGCGCGGACGCTCCTTGGAACCGATTAACCGCGCTAAACAAGGTATTCCTGTATTTCTACATTTTTACATATAGCCTACTTTATGTACTTGAATCTCAGATAATAAAATAAATATAATCTGATATTTTTGATGCTGTTATTTTTCCATATTTATACACTAAGTGCCTTGCGATAATATTTACCAATAAAAGTATAATCTCTCTAGATTCGAAATTATCTTGCACCTAACTTATTTTTGTATTTTTCGTGTCCATTACTCAATTTTTTGCCTGTTTATTATTATTAGTTAGTCTTCAAAGTTTGCTAGCATACGATATCGGTCTCGGCATTCCTGCTGAACCGCTCTTCCGATCTTGATTTATATATACAGGTTAAATTTCTTTGTAATGGATTTAATAACTAAATTTCCAGAATAACGAACAATTTTCTTAAGTTTTAACGATTATACAATAAAAATCATACAAGACTCGTTTAATGAAATCAAAATTTTAGTATAATGAATACTTTCCGTAAGAAAAATTAAATACCTCACATTCAAAGGTAAAAACACTTGGTAAAACATCTACTATATATTTATCTCTTCTATGGATCGATTCGTGTATCCACTTCGGCTAAATTCGGCTCAACGAAATTAACCGAACGATATTCGGATGCTGTTCGAAGTTCAGTTATATAGAGATACGAGCGTTTCTGTGTGTATTTTCGTGCTTACATTTTTTGTGAATATATTTTTGCTAGTGCTTTAAATAAATTTTTTCGTGACCGTTAAAATGAACTGAAGAAGTGAAAGTCAAAGATAATTTACATTAAAAAAATGGCGATGTCAGATGATAATGATGCTGCGAAGAAGAAAAGTGAAATTTGCTAAAGAATATGATATTACTCTTGCAACATTATTCACAGTTTAAAAGGTCATAAAAATATTGAAGATAAAGAGAATCTTGGGGTCTGGAAAGAAGATACGCTCATCACGATGGCATAAATATAGCAGTTTATGTGTTTATTTTTTCCTTTATTCAGTATAACAAAATTCAATATAATGAAATAATTTTATAATTTTGACATGATAGTTTACAGAAAAATACTTAGTGTATTAATGGTTTTTTTAAACAAATCTACATAACTATCAATAATATTTAATAAATCACATTTGGTCTCATAAAAATAAATGAGTTTATACGAATAATTAAAATATATATTTCCAATTTTGAATGTTGATTATTTTCTTCATGACAAATACTAAAATTAAGAAATTTCGATCGAATTATTACATCTTTATAAAATCAGTTGAGATGGAAAACTTTATTAACTATATTCACGTATTCTGTACTTAATTACCACTCGAAATGATGATAATATTCCTTACATACTTTTTAAATATAAAGTCCAGGTTTCTCGGAAATGCGGTCGCTAATTTAATGCAACTTTTTCTAAATTTTTCACTTGGAATTTCGTTTTGAATCCATTTGATTTATGTTATCAGTCATTGAAATAATGTATCTGATATATCTCTTAAGTGTAACCTGATCAGATGCGCATAGAATTTTTTATAGAAAGAATCTAACTAAATTCCAGATTGAATGTTTTTCACGTTGTGTCTAAAGATTTATTGTCATTACTGTATATAGTTAGTTATTTGAAATCAAGTTTCTTGCATAAAAAATTTGCTATGTAAAAGTTTCATTTTACTTTTCTTATAAGTTAGTAAAATGGACTGACGCTTTCAAGTTTCAAGTAACTTAAATAAACGATTGTTCTATTAATTGATTTCGTTTTTCGTGATGGGCTCTGAAGTAGCCACCACCAAAGGTATTCTAATGAGATTTGGCGGCTTAATTTAATAAAAATTAACTGACTGCAATGTGAATAGGTTATCTGGAATGGGAATAAAACAGTCGCGAATCCAGAAATTTTTTCGGGGGCAAAAAATAAAATATCGCTAGAAGCATAATGTTTATATACATATTTTAATTTTTAGATTATTGTAATAATTACATAAAAGAAAAATATTTATTCTAATATGTTAGGAGGCCCAATAGCCCAAATAGTCCTATGGATTTACCTTTAAATAAACAATTTGTTAGAGGCATAAATTTCTCTAGCATTAATTTTAATACAATTTTTGCAGCTAAAAAATGCCATGAAATCGAAAGAGGAAGACAGTTATTTAGCACTTTTTCTGATAACAACATGCGGGAACCAGTTCGCAAGGTTAAAAGGAAGGGATGAGTATAAAAAAAGAACCGACAAAAATAAAGCTAGCATTTCAAATGGCATCCAGATATGTGCGGAAATTTAAAACAGATCCACCACCAAGAATGAGACTAACAAGGAGACGGTCAGACGTTCCCCTCCCCGATTTGACTGAAATTGCACATACGTATAGTACTTAAAAATAAATGTTTAAATACAGAGTCGTAGCACGCGCTTCTCAAATGGCTTCGAGAAAAAGCGATTTTAATATTTGCGTATATTATTAAAAGCTTGATAGCGCGCAGAACGAATCATGTGCAGCACTAGCGTAGTTTGTAGCGCTCCAGCGTGTTAAGCCTAACGTTGCGGGTTCAAGTCGGCTATGCCAATTTTTTTTTTATTAATTTTTTTTTATTTAAAAATAATAATAATGAATTAAAAGTAATTTTTAAAGCTAAATCATAACTTCAAGGCCTATGGTGAAGTGATATAGGGGAAACAGGGAAAGTGAAAAAAATCAGCCATCAGATCCGGATGTTTGTGTTCTATGCAAGCATATTAATCAAATGCAATGTCATACGAGTGATGCTATCAATTCACTTTGGATGCTGAAACATGGCTAAACCATGAGTTAAAAGGAAAGCTAATCCTTGAATTTAGAATAACGAAGAAAAACGATTGAAGACCATAAGAAATGTCTTTCTGGACGAACATTAGCAGAAAAAACTACCGCTCTTCCCAAAGTATCGACATTTAGTGTTACGTTACATAATAATGAATAATTCTTGTATAACTATATTTTGTATATTAAATATTTAAATTTAAGTTCTAGAAAAATGTCTGAGATGATATAATATCAATCGTAACGAAGATGGAAGTTTTTTCGACAGTTTCTTTTTATTAAATGACAATATTTGAATTTTAACCGAACGATTCCTGTTTTTGAAGTGAAGAATTTGGCTGATCCTTTCACGAATGTGGAAGGTGTGGGAAAAAGATTGGAAAGATTCAACTATTTAGAAGTCAGAAAGTGATTGGGAAGTGGATCAAAAAGATAGATGAAATTTAATGGCAAATAGCAATTAATTAACAGTAGTCGCGTAATATCGTTTTAATACAACCCTTTAAATACTTAAAATGGGTTATAAAATTAAAAAAAAACTGGAAAAATATCTAGCGTCCTAACTTTTCTTATGACCATAAGATGCACTGAACCAATTTTGCATCGATGCGTTTTTTTGCTAAAAAAAATGCCATGTAACAATTTGTTATTGCGCGCCTATTTGTGTTTGTTTTGCGTTTGTATAATTGAGATTGCTGGTTTTTAAAAATTATTAAATATATGAATATAAGTAGTCTCTAATTTTAATAAAAGATATGTTTAGAACTGCATGCATTTTTTTTTTAGTTTGAAGACTGAGTCACCTTATATAAACGTTATTGATTTTGATGTTCCGCGACTCTGAAAAGTTAAAAATCAATGGGCTATACACTAAGTTCGGATAATTGTATTCCCAATTTACATTTTATGTTTCTATTTATGCAATAGTTATTTGTAAATTACTTATAATATACAAATTTAATTTAATAATAATAACAATAATAATAATATACAACTTGGGGCTTTTTATTATTGATTATTTTTAAATCACTCGATTTACAAGTAATTTAAAATAAAGTGAATAAATTTAAATAAATTAATTTTTCTCTTGTGCCACCTTCGATATACAGTGAACTTTATTTTCGAATGTACATCATCGTTTATTAAAATTGTTTTGAGTTATTATTTTTATCGTATGGATTCCTGATTATCAAAATTTGTATTAAAAAATTTCCATTCAAAAAAGTTTGCTCGGATGTAACCATATTTGTGATTTATAGATAGATTTGGTTAATCAAGATATAATTGTCTGAACAAAATAGATTCTAATATAAAAATTGTCTTTGTGAATATGTAATAGAATAAAATTTTTGGAAATAAAATTCTATTGTTAAAATTTATTAAAATTTTTATTTCTCTATTTTTTGAAGTCTGTCTATATATAATGCAAAGTTATTTTTATTTAAACTGAAATATAAGTAATAATTATTAAACAGAATATTTTATATATATCATATGAAGATAGCATAAACTTGTATCAAATTTT
Source organism: Olivierus martensii (assembly GCA_000484575.1). Taxonomy (NCBI): domain Eukaryota; kingdom Metazoa; phylum Arthropoda; class Arachnida; order Scorpiones; family Buthidae; genus Olivierus; species Olivierus martensii. Next base: position 42,161 of record AYEL01081250.1, on the reverse strand, counting down.
ATAACATTCAGGTAGCTCTCTAGATGTGAATATACAAATTACAAGCTTTTGCACTTACAACTTTTGGTTTTATATTTATGAAAAATTTAAAAATTTTCAGGTAGCTCTCTAGATGTGAATATACAAATTACAAGCTTTTGCACTTACAACTTTTGATTTTATATTTATGAAAAATTTAAAATTTAACAAGTTAGCTTACTTAAATTTACAAAAAAATTTTCTGATATTTAATATATTAGAGCTCATCTATTGTATTATTGTTCTAACACCAAACTTTGCCTCATAATTAAATATTTTAGAAACTGGACTAAACAAAAGACAAAAAATGATGATAGAAATGGGTGGCTGGATGGCAGAGTGGTAATGTTGTCAGTGTCCCACGCAGGAGGACCTGGGTTTGCGTGCTGGAGAAATGGGTGGCTGGATGGCAGAGTGGTAATGTTGTCAGTGTCCCACGCAGGAGGACCCGGGTTTGCATCCTGGGTCTGGTAACTCCTGAAAAGTTTTTCGATGTGCTAGGCCCAGCCTGGCAATCCCATCCTTCACTATCCAGCCCCCTCCACAGGTGTGGGTGCAGCCTGTGGTTGGAACTGGCCTTGCCCCTTAGTAATCTCCTTGATTGGAAAGGTGTGTAAAATATGCAAAAAAAAAGACAACAGAAATGGAAGTATGAATGGAGATTGATTGTTTAGAATATGAATTAACAATTGGTGCAGCCCGTGGTTGGAATGGCCTTGCCCCTTAGTAATCTCCTTGATTGGAAAGGGGTGTAAAATATGCAAAAAAAAGACAACAGAAATGGAAGTATGAATGGAGATTGGTTGTTTAGAATATGAATTAACAAATGAAAGGGAATGAACAGGAACTTGTGAATGAAATGTATAAATATAGGTTGGATATGCTTTGTGTGAGTGAAACATATTGAAAGGGGTATGCATTTGATTGTGTAAGGTAGCGTTTCCCAAATTTTTTCAGTGATAGAACACTTCATAAATCCCTAAATTTTTACAGAACACCTTGGTTATTTTATAATATAGGTAGATAAATGAAATGTATAAATATAGGTTGGATATGCTTTGTGTGAGTGAAACATATTGAAAGGGATACATATTGAAAGTGTGCATTTGATTGTGTAAGGTAGCATTTCCCAAATTTTTTCAGTGATAGAACACTTCATAAAACCCTAAATTTTTACGGAACACCTTGGTTATTTTATAATATAGGTAGGTATTAATAATTAATAAATTAGGCCAGTAAGTATAAGAGTCAAGAAAACAAAACAAAAACATTTATCAAATTGTAATTATATAAAATAAAACACATAAAAATAGTAAAATAAATTAGTGACTTCAGTTTCAACTTGACACATAATAATAATAGGTTTATATTAATTTTAAACATTTTTTACAGAACACTTATTGACCTTTCATAGAACATAATTTGGGAAATGCTGGTGTAAGGAATGACATTGTGGGAATATGGTCTGGGGCGAAAAGATAATGAGCAAGAGAGAAGTGGTGCGGGTGTGCCAATAAATGGGAGAACAGAAAAGTGTATGCTAAAATATAAATATGTTAATAACAAAATAATATGAGTAATGTTGAAATTAAGACTACAGTGTGTGTTTTTGATGATAGTGTATGCTCCTGTGAGAATGGGATGGTATAAGTGAAAATGAAAAAGATAAATTATAGTGTGACCTGAATGCAATAAATGAAAGTCATGGCATTGAGTGATTCTGGCAGGAGATTTGAATAACAGTGTTGAGAATGGAGTGGAAGGATTGGTTGGGAACTATAGTGATCCTAGAATGAATGAGAATGAGGAGCAAATATTTGTCTCAAATACCTTTTAGGCACAAGGTCATCCATCAATATACCTAGGATAGCCATGAGAGAAATCAAAGGAATTTCATTGTTTGGGATAAAAAATTGAGAGGGAAGGCTATGCAAACAAGCATGATGAAAGGTTCAGATTACTATCTAATGATCTCTAGGATGAATCTACTGAGAGTATGGAGAAATGTAAGAGAACAAAAGTACAGATGTAGTGAAAGTAGAGGATCATAACAGCAAAAGATAGTTGAGAAAGTTTGCCAAAGTTTGAGTGGATGAGAATATATGCAATGTGGAGGATGTATAGACATGCTTTAAGGAGTGTGTAGTGAGTATTACAAGAGTAGTAGTTAGTGAAGTAAGAATAGGTAGGAAGAAGGGAATGCATGGTGAAATGATGAGGTGGCATCATTCCACCATGCTGTAAAGAAAGTACATTTGGGAATATTAAATAGAATTGTGAAGGCAGATGAATATAAGAAATGTGTGTGCAAAAATAGTGAAAAAGATCAAAGAAAGGGTGTTGAATGAAAGAAACTGCAGAATGATTTTGAAGGGAATACAAGAATTTTCTGGAAATATATAAGAAATTTAAGAAAAAGTATGGGTGTGTGTGATGTGAAAAAAAATAAAAAAATGGTAGAATGTTGTTGGATGAATCTAGGATAGTAGTGAAAAAGATCAAAGAAAGGGTGTTGAATGAAAGAAACTGCAGAATGATTTTGAAGGAAATACAAGAATTTTCTGGAAATATATAAGAAATTTAAGAAGAGAAAGTATGGGTGTGTGTGATGTGAAAAAAAATAAAAAAAATGGCAGAATGTTGTTGGATGAATCTAGGATAGGTTGATAGATGGAGAAAGTATTTCCATGAGTTTCACAAATCTATTGGAAAAAGAGATGAGGGCAAAAATGAGGAAATTAGGATAAATATGGGCTTGAGTAAATCAATGAAGACAAGGTTATGAATGCAACTGGCAAATTGAAATAGAGTGCAGATATGGATGGGATTGCAGCTGAGATTTTGTTGTTTTGTTGATTGCAGCTGATGATGGTGTGAAGTCTTTTGTGGAGTGGATGTAATACTCGTGTAAACTATTGGATGAAAGATGTGATTCTAAATGACTGGATTAAATATGTGATTGTCCTATTTACAAGGGGAAGATGTGAGAGGTGAATTTAAGAATTATAAGGTATAAGTTTGTTAAATATAACTGGGAAGGTATTTGATAAGATTGTAATTGAGAGAATTGAAAGGGTGACTGATGAGAGAGTATGGAGTATACAGTGTTGCTTCAAGAGTGGAAGTGGATGTTGGACTAGATTTTATCAATATGTATGATTGTGGAGAAATATCTCCATGTGAGGAAGAAGGTATTCTGTGCTTTTGTAGATTTTGAGAAGGCCTATGACAGAATAAATAGAAGTAATCTGTGGAAAGTGCTGAGTAAATATGATGTGAATGAACAGCTGTTTGGAACAGTAAGAACAGTGCTGAGTAAATATGATGTGAATGAACAGCTGTTTGAAACAGTGAGAACAATGCATGCTAATAGTTCTGAAAGTGTGAAATAAAGAGATGTCAGAGTAGTTTACAATTGAGGAAGCAGTGAGACAAAGATGTGTGATGTCCCCACACTGTTTAATCTATAAATGAATATATGTGTGAAGGAAACTGCTATGAATGAATTAGGAATGAAGATGGGTGATAAGAATGTATGCCGTCTATGGAGAAATATCTCCATGTGAGGAAGAAGGTATTCTGTGCTTTTGTAGATTTTGAGAAGGCATATGACAGATTAAATAGAAGTAATCTGTGGAAAGTTCTGAGTAAATATGATGTGAATGAACAGCTGTTTGAAACAGTGAGAAAAATGCATGCTAATAGTTCTGAAAGTGTGAAATAAAGAGATGTCAGAGTAGTTTACAATTGAGGAAGCAGTGAGACAAAGATGTGTGATGTCCCCACACTGTTTAATCTATAAATGAATATATGTGTGAAGGAAACTGCTATGAATGAATTAGGAGTGAAGATGGATGATAAGAATGTGTGCTGTCTGTTGTATGCTGATGACTGTTCTCCTCTCCAAGAGTGAACAAAGTTTGACAATGCTTGTTACACAATTGAATAAAGCATATCAGAGAATTGAATAATGTAGAGAAGATAAAAATACTTATGTTTGAGAGGGATGAAGAATGTACAAGATGTGAGATCGAACTGTATGGAGTGAATCTGGAACAAGTGAATGATTTTGTATACTTACAAGTTAGAAATATATTTGAGAAGGAGGGCCACATTGATGGTAAGATTATGAGAAGAGGAAATGCTGGATTAAAGAGGGATGAAGAATGTACAAGATGTGAGATTGAACTGTATGGAGTGAATCTGGAACAAGCGAATGATTTTGTATATTTACAAGTTAGAAATATAACATAAATACACATTCAAGAACTGCTTTACTCTTATACTATATCCGTTTGATTTGGTGATTTTGCCTGATGATGGTCTATGACTGAAAACGTTTGCAAGTTTATTAGAATAAAAACTGTTTTTCTAATACTGCTAAATAGTGCTGAGTTATTGATTTATAGTTAGAAATATATTTGAGAAGGAGGGCCACATTGAATGTAAGATTATGAGAAGAGGAAATGCTGGAATTAAAGTTGCAGGTGCACTTGGAAAGTATGTGAAGAATGAGAATCTGTCAAGCAATGCTAAGATATCAGTATATCAGTATGTGCTAGTTCCAACATTGATGTATGGAATTGAGACTGGTATGGGGTGAAATGCATAGAAAGCATTTGAGTAGAGTGGAGATGAAATACTGTACTTTAAAGATTTAGCTGAAGTGATAAGATATGATTGTCTTGAACGATGAAATGCGAAAACAATGTGGATTGAAAAAGAGTGTGATGGATGTAGTAAGTCAACTTTGAGATGGTTTTGTCATGTGAAGTGAATGAGTGAAGAGCAATTAACAAAGCAAGTATATGTTGAATTTGTGGAGGGTAAATATGGGAGAGAAATGCCAACTAAAGAGTGAAGAGAACAAGTAGATGAGTTTCTGAGGAAATATAGGTTTTATGTTTTCAGAATGTTTATAAGAGGCAGACATGTATCAGAAATAGATTATAGAAGAAGCAGGTATAGTGTATAGAGATGAAGGTGTATGGTGCTATCTGATTGATGGCATTTGAGTGTTTTATCCCTTATGTTTTTTATTTTTTCATTTCTTTGAATAATGCTCACCCTCTTAAAAGATATGGGTATAATATTTTTGTTGTTTGTTATTGTCTGATATAATCAAATAAAATAGTGATGCAAATCTGTTATTAAATTTTGCAGTTTTATAATCAGTTGTTAAAAATTGTCATTAAATTATTTTAAAACAAATAGAGGCATTCCTTGTTTTAAAATGCTTCTCTAATACAGCATTTTTATTCCTGAAAAACTGGAGATATGATAGTGAAATAATGAGAAATTGAATCTGGATCCTCCAAAGTGGTAAATGAATGTATTCTAAACATGGGGAAGAATTTATTTACATAGTTAAAACATGGAAATTAAAAATTACTTAAATACATTGTAAAATGTAACCATCTGAATGTATTTTTAGGCCCAACACTATTGGCACTTGATAAATAACAGTATAAATATATTTTTAGGCTTTAATGCACTAGCAAATAAAAAAAAACTACTCTAGAATGTAACTGCCATAATTTCAAGATATGTCTGTAATTTATCTGTAAAAAGGCTGCAAATTAAACAATTTTTTAAATTTCTGTCCTTTTTTTGCATTCAAAACATGGTGAGTACCTTCAAGCCAATGAAAACTATCTGATACAATTATTACGTTGTGATGAATATTTACTTCTAAAGTGCAGAAAATAATATTGTGTATAAAATAAATTCCAAATGCAAAGGAATCAAATTGGCAATTAGAGTTTAAAGCCTGCTTTACTACTACTAACTCTAATTTATCACCATATAAAATTGATTTATTTATATCTATATATATAGGCAAATAATGTTAGTTTGTAGGTATTCATCATCACTAGCAAGTTTATATTACTGGCAACTTTAGGCAAAATATATTTCTACACCACTAATTATCTTTCTGAAAAAAAAAAAAAATCTCACACAAAAGCTATGAATAAAGATTTATTAACAATAATTGCATTTGCAGTGATATTTACCAATAAAAAAGATTATGTAGTTTTAATTTAAGAATCTCTAGACCTCGCCTATGTAGAATTATCATTGCTCATTTTGATATATAATATAAGGAGAAAAAAATTATTATAAAGCATAGTGTTTTCTTGCATAGATCAGTATGTATCTTTTATAATTTATAAAATAAAAAAAGTAATGATGACAAATATGCATTACTTATATTGTTCTGTATATGTCCTCATTTGTTAATTCAAATTTATAATTTTTGAATTTTAATTAAATTAATATTTTAGAAATCGAAATTATTTCTAAACATGGGGAAGAATTTATTTACGTAGTTAAAACATGGAAATTAAAAATTACTTAAATTTTAATTTTCAAACAAAATCATGTATTTAATAATAATTTTGAATATCTTTAATCTTGATTTTTGTTTTAACGATAAATTACCATTTGTTAAAATGATATTATCATTTAAATTTAATAATATGACTTAAGATTTTATCTATATTTTCCAATCCCAATTTCAATTGAATTTTTTTTTTTTTATCTTCAACACTATATAAAATTATACTGTATATACTAAATAATCATGCTATTTAAACCTATGGATTACTAGCAGTTTAGTAGCAAAACTACAATGTGCTGGATCTCACAATGTAGGGGGCCCAACTCCTTTGTCTGTATTTTCTTTATTCTTTTTTTAAATTAACATAATACAATTAAAATTAAATGAATCATGAAGAGTGAAATATTCATTGAATCAGAGCAGTGTGACAGTAGGAGCAGTAGCCAAAAATATGGAAATAAAAGATGTGATTAGAGATTTTGCAAATTTAAAATCCAGGAGGAAGAATTTTAAATATATTTTATTTTCATAATTTTCAATTAAGTTCTTTTTTGTTATTTTCTAATAAAAATATCTAGATAATTTTTTTTTTTTGTGGTAGTCTTTTTTGTTATTTTCTAATAAAAATATCTAGATAATTTTTTTTTTTTTGTGGTAAGGACCCAAATAATATTTTGTAGTGGGGCCAAAAATTTTAAGTTCTGCCACTGTAGCAGTCTTAATGACAATTGCATATTCAACATGTTACAATATATGTATTTATATAGAACTACAGCACATATTTTTATAAAAAAAAAGTTTTATAAAGTATTTCTAAATAACAGATTAAATGTGAAATATATGGAATCCAAATATGAATAAAATAATAATGTCTTTTTTGTTATTTTCTAATAAAAATATCTAGATAATTTTTTTTTTTTTGTGGTAAGGACCCAAATAATATTTTGTAGTGGGGCCAAAAATTTTAAGTTCTGCCACTGTAGCAGTCTTAATGACAATTGCATATTCAACATGTTACAATATACGTATTTATATAGAACTACAGCACATATTTTTATAAAAAAAAGTTTTATAAAGTAGTATTTCTAAATAACAGATTAAATGTGAAATTTAGTGAGAATATATGGAATCCAAATATGAATAAATAATAATGTAATATGTAACATATTACAATAATAAATCAATGAAATACAACTTTTCTTTAATTAAATTTATACAGCATTGACATTATCAATAAACATTGGAAAATTACCTTCTTATAGGATTTATTATAGAAGATCAAAATTTATAATCATGCAAAACAAATATATTACCAATAACGTTTTACTGTAATAATGGAATAGTACATTTGGAATAAGTAGAAAGATTAATAACACTAGCAAACATATACTGGTAATTAATTTTTTCTTTATATATAGTAGTAGTTTTTGTTTTATGAAAATTTATATATTTATAGAAAAATATTAAAAATCAATTAATCAAGCATTTCAATATACCTATCTAAAGCACTAGGCCTATTAGAATGTTTGATCAACAATTGATATTTAAGCTATATAGGCCTAATTAATGGAAATATTTAAATTTTCAGAAAACAAAAGCAAGTATATAAGAGCAATTAATTATATATTTAATTTTTTTATATATTTTATATCTTAGGTCCTGAAATTTGTTGATTCCTAATATAGGATTATTTAGGCTTACATATTAAAGAGTGAATTAGAACAATAAGTTCTTATTAATATAAACTGATTCAAAACTGTAATTTAAAATACTAGCACTAATTTAAAGTGGAAAATGAACACAAATTCATCAACACAAATTTAAATTTATTATTATATTTTATATAACCTTTGTTTTTATTCTGTTTAAACTATTTTTTGTATTCATATACTGTATATAATGTTGTACTCTGACGTATTATCTACATTTCCATTTAAATTTTAATTTGAATTTTTATAATGTTCTTATATTGTATAACGTTCTTATGTTCCAAAACCTGTTATTTTTGTGAGCTGATGATGACTTATTAAAGTTGAAAGCACTACTGTGAATTTGTGTTCATTTTCCACTTTAAATTAGTGCTAGTATTTTAAATTACAGTTTTGTATCTTCAAGTGGAAGTTCCTTGTTAATTTTTACTATTGATATAAAGTGATTACATAAATATTATTTTTGTTACTGAAACTACTTTTTATTAAATTAAGAAAAACTTATCTGTTGTCTTAAAAGTTATATATTTTATCCCAAAGTTTTGTCAATATTTTTTTTTAATTTCAAAAAAAAAATTCAAATAAATTAGGCCTAAAATATTTTTGAAAATTTCAAATAACTTCTATTTAAATGATAGATTTACAACTAAAATTGAGTTCATAGACATAAAAATTGTAAACTTTATTTGTTTTTTACATTCGTTATTTATAAATACTAGTAAAGGATTATTTACAATTCACTAAACATTTAGGACAATGTTTTAAATAGTAGCAGTTTAGTTTCATTTTAACTTGTGAAGTTTTTCAGTTCTATTTTTGTAATATAATTAATAAAAATAAACTATAGATCCCAGTTTTACAATAATTCTCTTAGTATTTGATATATATGTAAGTCCTTGTATAAAAAAATTAAAACAATGAATTTTATTTGATGATTTATATTTAATTATTTATAATTTATTTATATTATTTATAATTAATATATTATTCAAATACAGTAATTGCTTATTTATATAAAACTGAATGTGTTGAGTACCACTTTAAAAACATTATAAACAAAACGTTTAAAAATAACTCTAATATCTTTAAGATTTGAATAAGAAATATTACAACAAGAATATCTAAAAGCAGTAGTTATATTTCATCCCTATTTACTTTTAAAACTAATTATAATTAAGTAATTTCAATAAAAAACCATCTAATAATCCAACAACACATTTTAATTCAATAATCATATAATGTTAAGTGCGTTACGAATCGATTCTTGTAATTATAGCACATGAATCGATATGTTTATTTTATGGATCATTATGCTGATCCATAAAACAAATTATTGTTTTGATAATTAAACAGGAGCGGATAATTATAATGAAAATATAATTAGGTTAAATGAAAAATCATCTAATAAGCCAACAATATGTAGTATATCGTTGGCTTATTAGACGACTTTTCATTTATGACACTCCTGAATAATTCTTGATGAATAACATATGAAACCTTAGCCACATCGACCCTTTAAGTTCAATTAGACCCATATGAATCATTGATTAGTTTATTACAGTCAGTTCCAACTTAAACCAGTTTGAAAACTTTATTGCAACTCGTTTTGCTATAAAATAAATCATTTAATTATTTAAATTTATCAAGAGGTTTTAGCAAATTTTAATAATGTCTGGGGAAAAATAATAAAAGAGCTCGAAAGTGGTTAAGTTAAAAGAATCAAAATGATTTAATAAATTATAAAAGGCAATTTACAGTAGAATGTCTGGTTTCTATATTTCGTAATTACTTTTTTTCCATGTGACAAACTTTTACAATCGCTAACTGATTTTTTTTTTATTTTGTAAGAGTAATTTTTATAATAATATATTTTAAGGTGAGATAACTTATATTCAATGCATGATAAATGCAAATATATGATAAAGTTTTCCGTAGTTTGAAGTGTATGTTACGCTATAATATCGAATAATAGTAGATTATTAGTAATAAGAAATAGAAAAAGATTGGTTATACAGTCATACCTCTTCTTACGTCGTTAATTCGTTCCAAGATTCGCGACTTAAGTCGAAAAACGACGTAAGTCGACTAAACTCTTTAAAAAATGATATAGACTTCCTATAAATAACTCCATAACGTCGCTAATAACATTTTTAAGCTTCTAAATAATTCTATGTTTCAATAACCAGCTCATACCCCAATTGGACGAATGGTTAAGTACTCTTGTACGCAGCGTAAAAAGTTGAACAAGAGTGAACTTCGACGTAAAAACGCAGCATCTAGCCATATAGCAAAAGTAGCATCAGCATCAATACACCGACATATTTACATTGCGTTTTACGCTTATGAGACCCAGTCTTTAGTAGACTTTTATTTTTTCCTGTTAACAAAAAAAAAAAAAATGCCGACGTAAAGTCGAAATGACTTAAATCGAGGTATGACTATACTGTCATTTTTGTACAATATAGTATTCAATCTTGAACTAACTTCGGTATTATTGCATCAGATCATCCCAAAAGTAATCTCGTTTTCAACATTAATTTTTTAAAAGGATATAAAAGATAAATCACTCGCTAATTCAATCAGGTATATATTCCATAGAATAAACCTACATCGACTTAGTAATATTTATCAAGCTTTAAAAATTCATGTTCAGACAAGCTGAGACAGGTTTGAACAAGTGTAAAATCGACATTACTTTTGGAATGATCTGATGCAATAATATGGAAGTTAGTTAAGATTAAATACTATACTGTACAAAAATGACAGCACAATACAGTCATACAGTAAAACCTCGATTTTACGGACTTCGGATTTTATGGACATCATCCCAAAAAATAAAATAAATAATATTAATACAATATTTGCATAAATGTCTATAGTATAGCTACATCAAGCATTTCTTATGTGCACTGGATAAACTGTATATAGTATAGCTACATCTAGCATTTCTTATCTGCACTGGTGGATAACACTCTCTTATATTGCAAATGCGTCATTTTTATTTTAACAACTTACCATAAATTTAATATACCTGTGCGTCATTTTTATTTTAACAACTTACCTAAATTTAATATATATGTATACAGGTAATATTCTAACAACTTACCTAAATTTAATATACATGTACAATAATATTTAATTTAATTTAAAATACTCTATGTAAAATAATAGTTTTTAGGCACAAGTCACATTAATTAGTACAGGTATGTTGAAAATGCTAATTAATGCTTATAAAAAAATGTTACTTCGATTTTACAGACTTTCCGATTTTACGGACTAGTTTTGCCTCCTATAGTCCGTAAAATCGAGGTTTTACTGTACTTCGATTTAAGTCGTTTCGACTTTGCATCGGTTTTTTTCATTAATAGGAAAAAATAAAAGTTTACTAAAGGCTGGGTCTCATAAGCGTAAAACGCGATGAAATACGTCGGTTTTGTATTGATGCTGATGTTACTTTCGCTATATGGCTAGCTAGACGCTGCGTTTTTGCGTTGAAGTTCACTCTCGTTCAACTTTTTATGCTGCGTTCAAGAGTATCTTGACCATTTTTTTTTTGTTAACAGATGACGCCACTTTCCATTCAGGGAGAATACTAAGTGACGGGGTTAAACAAGCCCTTCCACAGACTGCCCACCCCTGCGGAGGGGTCAGCCGGATTGTGAAGGACGGGGATCGACGGGACGGGCCCGGACCCCATGATAAATATTTTCGAGGACGGGGATCGACGGGCCGGGCCCGGACCCCATGATAAATATTTTTAAGGGGTGGGACTCGAGACTCGAACCCGGGTCCTCCAGAGTGGAAAGCTGAAGCGTTTCCACGCGGCCAATCCGGCCGACTATCTTGACCATTCGTTCAATCGGGATATGAACTGGTTATATGCTGACAATAACAATTTCTATGCTGCCAATAATACATTATATGGTGACAATAACAATTGGTTTACGATGTAACTCAACAAATTTAATGATTTTATTGATTTTAATAATGATCTGATGGATTTCAAGTTTTAAAACGAAAATTATTATTTGTCTAGCATAGGAATTAATAAAATTTTAAAACATAGTTTATTTATTACCGTAATAAATCAACATATGCAAAATTTATTAAATAAATACAGCAATAAAAAAGTAAAGAGTGATAGCAGTTTAATTGCGAACAAAACTAAAACTAATATACGAATAAAAACCGAATTAAAAATTCTTTAAACAATCTTACTGAATTTAGAACTAGTTTTTAATACGGGTAATTACTTTCCTATATATACTGTATATATATTTATCACCGAATTAATACCACATTTTACATACTTAAAAGCTTGTTCTACTAGTTAGTTTTCATATTTATTTTCGTTTATACATTTTAAAATGTTTTAAATTGTGTTTACTTAAATTATTCTATAAATGGAGCAATTCAGTAGTCAGAACATGATTTTAATTATTGCACTTTAAGGGATATATTCAAATATTGATACTTTACATATGTTTTGATTTATAGTGTATATATCAGCGCCGGATCTACGATGAGATGAGCGAGGCCTAGGGCGAAAATTATGAGACGGCGCGAAAATGCAATTACAGTTTCACACACAAGCTTAATTATATTTATCTCGACAATATTTCGTGCTGTAGAGTCGTTCTACAAAGAGAGAGAGAAATCAGTTCGAATTAAATTGTTATTTACATAATTAAATAACAGTCTGTTTATTTATCTAAATAAAATAAATGTTTCCTCACCTTTTCCCGTATTGGCATATCGCAATCAGGATATCTTAATCGCAAATATGTTTTAATTATTATTATTGTTTTTAACATAGATACAACTTTATTTTCATTAAAAATTGTATATAATCCCAATCTAGGGGCGGTTAGACTCATATAGATCAAAAGACATTGCGCCTAAAAAGGCAACATGGCCCTGCTCCGCTTAGATAGCACTACAGGGATCCCTCTGCGAGATGGAACTCGGCTATAATCATTGCCTGAGCTGTCGGCGGGGAAGAGAACCCCACCTCTGCGCCACTTCAGCAAGGGGGCCACACTGGTCCAGCAGGCCTGCCGGGCTGGAGATCCACCAACCTCGGCCCCTTGCGCCCGGTGTTGCCGAAGCAACCGAAACAATAGCCGAGATTGGCAGTACAAGTACTGCCTTGGATGGCCGAGTGGTAACGGGTTGACATGCCACGCAGCAGGACCCGGGTATGGCATCTGAAAAATTTTTTCGGGATTCTGGGACAGGCCCGGCGATCCCCGTCATTCACTATCCAGCCCCTCCACGGATGTCGGTGCAGTCCATGGTTGGAACTTACTCCCGCCTCTTAGTAATCTCACTGATTGGAAAGGGGCATAAAAATGAAAAAAAATCCATTCTAGGTTTATTGTCTTCCCAACCCGACCCAACTTTTTGTATCTTTCTCAGTGGCTCTGTATCTGATACCATTACATTCCTGGTTCCAAATTATTAGATATATTTATGCATTAATGTGCGTGAATCAAGAGGGAGAGGTGCGCCATTTTCTAATGTTGCCTCAGGTGACAAAATATCTAGATCCGGCGCTAGTATATATATAAACAATATAATCATTATAGTACAAAAAACATTTATAAATCTTTAAAAATTTATGTTTAGACAAGTTGAGGCACGTTTGAATAAGTACGGTATGAAAACGAACAGCATATGTATTGTAGCGTTTATCAAGAATAGATAATTTAATTATTTTATTGATTTTAATTATGATCTGACAGATTTCAAGTTTTAAAACGAATTAGAAATGTTCTTTAATCAATAAAATTCGGTTACTTTTCAGTATTTGTGTGTATTTAAAATATTAAATTAGTTTAAAACTGAATTGCAATTATTTAATAACTCTTATAATAAAATATTCCAAATGTTAATATAAATACCATAAATATATATCTTAAAGAAAGTGTTGATCTATATTTATGAATTTAACCTATATCCAATGATATTCTATGTGCAGTATTTAGGAACGGGCGGCTTCTTTGCAACGTGTGGAGGTCGTTGCCGCGAGAAAAAGGTGTAAAGTCAAAGTTCGAACAGGGTCGTGCAGCTAAGATACGATAGTCGGTAGTTAAACAACTCTTCTCTCGCTCGGCTACATCCGGGATAGTTATAGCCTAGGTTTCTACTTTCGAGATATATCTAGATAGTTTTTGCTTTGCATTTAATTTTCGAACAGTATAACTATTTTTTATTTGTTGATTTCCATTTTTCTGTTAATAGTTTTTTTATATGCCGATATTTTTTTGTTTTTGCTTAAAATATTTCATGTTAAATTAAATGTATTTAATATATAAAAAAATAATGTAACTTTTATGCATTTTAATAAGATAAAATGCATTGGAACAGATTTGTAACAAATTTTTCATCTTATTTGCAATTAGAAATACAGGCCCCAAAACTTCATTGTGCACTATTTATCAGGCCTTTTATTTGTTTACAACTTTATAAAATAACGTTGACAACTGTGGGATGATGTCACAGACAAAAAAAAAAAACTCTAAGAAATATTTTATAAATTAAACTGCCAGGTTTAGAATGTATTGAAGTTTGGGTTACGTGACTTTTCGATCACCCTGTATAATTTCATTACAAAAAATAATCTTATACAGTTTTATTGCATAATAAAAGCATTAAATTAATATAATAATCAGTTCTGAAGCATGATATTTGTTAGAATATTTAGAGAATTTTCATAAATAGATCTATGTCAATATTGTATTAAGCTACTAATAATATCAATGCATATAGTTAGCTAATCTATAAATAATAATAATAATAAATATCCGAGGTTGCTTAGGTTTATAATAATAGTTTACAGAAACTTAAGAGCATCGTGATTTCTGAAAATTTAAAACTCAAACTATGATATTCATATTATTTATTGCTTTAATTTCCCAAAGATTAAAATTCATATAATTTATCACGTTATTTCATATTTAATTATTGCTATCTTTAATATTGCAACATGGATTTTTTTTTCAATGGAATTTTATAAATTTAAAAATCAAACAAAAAAATTTTTTTTGAATTATTTTCATGAGTCACAATGCTATTATTTAATGTTTAAAACTTATGCTTTCATAAATAAATAAACAAACAAATCGATATGTATTGTACTGTATAACCGCTATTTATCTTTACGGTTTCTGTGTGAATGTTGTGTTCCCAAGCATAAAAGTGTCTAATAATTAAGACTTATAATACTTGCTTCTCTAGATAAACTTGCTCCATATTTTTATTCATTAAGCATTGTATTGGTTTATAATGATTATTTTCTTGGCCATTTGACATTTTTTCATATTTTTGCAACTTAAAACTATGCTTGTATTGTTGTTGTATTTACAAAAATATTAATAAAAGTTCGAAATATCGTATTTTCTCTAATGATAAGTAACCTAGTTATCATCAGGGAACTGCAATTTATTATTATTTTGCATATAATAAATATGTCACTAACTTCAAAAATATTCGATGATTTGACGATCATAATGAGGATCCTATATCTGATGAAGACAGCGATCTGAATATTTTTGACCAAATTTATATAATCTGTTTATATCATGTGATTTAATAAATTTAATAAAATTATTCAGCTAAGAAAATAAAAAAAATTCAAACTAAAACTATTTTTTTTTTTAATTTAAACAATATTTATGATTAAAATATGTAAACGAAGAGATTTTTTTATGTTGTAAGGCGTGTTATAAAAAAGTCCAAGAATCCTAAAATATCGGGGTTACAAATCGTTCAAATTCGAGATAAATATTTTCTAAAGGATTCTGATCTTCTACAATTGAGATTGAAAGCCTTATAAGTAAGGGACACCGGTGCTAGAAAATATGAGTTTGTTGTAACCATGATTATAACAGATTCCAGTACACATTCAGTTTCCTCAAAAGTCTTGAAATTTCATATGAAGATGTTTGGTAAGATTATCATCTGATCATGATTTTTCAGTTATCTGACTCAAATTCAATCTTTAAAAGCGACGTATCGGCGGGATGGGCGCGTTGTAAAGCTTTGGCTTACCACCCTGGAGGATCCAGTTTCAAATCCGGGTCCCATACCTCCAGTTTTTCAGGAGGGATCCGGGTCCGGCCCGTTGAATTCCATCCTTCAACCATCCGGTTGACCCCATCATTGGAATTGGACAGCATGTGATGGGCTCTATAAGTGGCCGCCGCCAGATACAGAGAGGTTAGTACTACATGGGATATGATGGCTTAATCTAACTAACCTAACCTTTCTAACAAAGCTTTTTTAGCGATGATATGCGAGAGCGATGTAACTAAAAAAAGCTTTGTTTAAAAGTTATTATCCAGTAAATCTATTTCAATTGTTCATAATTATTCTTATATACCATTCTATAAATTATTAAATTTATATAGGAATGTAGTGTAAACTAATCTATCTTCGTAATTATGTATTAAGTCTAACTAAATGATGGTGCCTTCAAACCAAAATGATGGAACCTGGAACAGGTTGTAATAGTCTAAAATTTAGACTATTACAACCTGTTCCAGGTTCCATTTCCTTTTTTTTTACACACTTCATTGGATCCATTTTCCCCCATTATTGCTGTTATAGTCTTCAGCAATTTTTATTCTAAATTGGTGAAGACAATAACAGCAATAGTGGGGAATTTTCATGTATGGTGTTTTCTCATCTGAACTGCTATTGCTTGAATATTTGATGTTTGTGAATGGTACCATTAATTTAGGCTCTAAATCAATGGTACCATTCGCAAACATCAAATATTCAAGCAATAGCAGTTCAGATGAGAAAACACCATACATGAAAATTCCCCACTATTGCTGTTATTGTCTTCACCAATTTAGAATAAAAATTGCTGAAGACTATAACAGCAATAATGGGGGAAAATGGATCCAATGAAGTGTGTAAAAAAAGGAAATGACGAAGAGTGCTTAGTTGATAATTCTTTCTATGTTGGTCACAACTGTGATTTTGATTATTCAACAGCAGAAGCATTAAATTGAAACTTATTAGGCTGGAATTATGAAAAAACTCAAAGAAAATGAGTAAGCTAAATCTTCAATGTTTATTTTAGGGTTTAAAAATTATTGTTTCTCGTCTTTTTGAGTCTTTCATAATGAGAAAAAAATCCCTTCACATATTGGTTGAAAAAAATATATACTCAAAAAGGGTCATAAAAATGGCGACCTGAAATTTGAGGCTTTTTTGTCAATAGATGACACCACTTTTTACTCAGTAAGAGCATTAAGTGGAGGGCGAAACAAACATTTTACAAATTGCCCATCCATGCGGAGGGGTCAACCGGATTGTGGAAGCAAGGATTAACGGGCCTGGATTCCATGATAATTTTTCCAAGGAATAGGATCTGAGATCTCGAACTCGGGTCTCTAGAGTGGAACACTGAAGCGTTTCAAGCGGCCTATTCAGTCGGCCGGATTGGTCGCGTGAAAACGCTTCGGCTTTCCACTCTGGAGGACCGAGTCGAATCGGGTCCCACCCCTTGAAAATATTTATCATGGGGTCCGGGTCCGGCCTGTCGATCCCCGTCCTCAACAATCCGGCTGATCCCTCCGCAGGGGTGGGCAGCCTGTGTTTG
Organism: Olivierus martensii; assembly: GCA_000484575.1. Taxonomy (NCBI): domain Eukaryota; kingdom Metazoa; phylum Arthropoda; class Arachnida; order Scorpiones; family Buthidae; genus Olivierus; species Olivierus martensii. The sequence goes on along the minus strand of AYEL01081250.1, from coordinate 24,481 downwards.
CAGAGTCGCTAACCGTTAGGCTTAGCTGATAAGTATATAGTATTGACATTCGTTCTAATTCGCGACTTTGCAATTTTTCATGGGGTCCGGGCCCGGCCCAACGATCCCATTCGACATTACAATAAACTTCCATTCAACTTCAGTTATTTTGTGTTTGAAAACATCCATGTTTGAAGCTGACATCTCTATTTTGTTATTGGACTCGTTCAATTAGTGCATGCATATTTGTATCGATGGTCGTGACTAAGCTGATTGGATAGTAGCTCCAGCCATTTACTATATTGATTAAGAGAAAAAATAATGCATGGGTCTATGAGATCCAACCCATGTACTGATAGGTTTTAAAGTATTTCATGTACATCTTTGTATTACAAACAATAAAAGTTTTAATTTCTTAACAATAAATTTACATATGAGTTTATTTTTATTACAAAAACTTAAGAAAACAGTTTTGTAGAAATACTCAATTTGCAAAAAGGTGAACTTGCTTTGCATAAGAGTGAACTTGATTTGTAAATGGATGAATTTGGAGTGCAAAACCAATATATACATAATATATTTATTTATAATATATGGAGGAATATTGATATTAAATACAAAAGTATTTTACATTAATTAATAATTTTTAATTATTTGAAGTTTTAAAATCATTTAAATGTAAAATTAATTATTTATCATGAAACTAACTTATCACATACCTTTCTGTAGTTGGATCAGCACACATTAAGGGATATTTTAATTCAATAATTTCACCATTTTTTTCTCTTAATTGGGCTTGCTTCTCCATATAATGCTGTACCAATTCAGCCAAAGTGGCAAATTTCTCTCCTCCATACAAATCATAAAAGTCTCCTGTGTTTTGAATTTTTATGTGTGTTACTTCTCCATTTCTTCTAAAAATAAGAAGCAAAATAATTTTTAATAAAATGCACTTATATAATCAATTCTTAATTTATGTAAATGATTTAAAAAATTCCTAAATTAAAATTTATTTTTCATAGAAATGAATAGTATAAAATTATTTACTTTGTTTCAGCACAAAGGCAGAACTTAAACCATTTTATGTTATTTTTATTCAAATCTAACTTTTACATTATATAAATTAGAATTATAATATTGTTGTTATTAAATACACATCTGCATTCAACAGCATCTGAGTGCAAAGTTTGAAGCTCTAGAATTATAATATTGTTGTTATTAAATACACATCTGCATTCAACAGCATCTGAGTGCAAACAAAGTTTGAAGCTCACTTAGCATTTTAAAATATTGAAATTTAAATGAATAAATAAAACTATGAATTTTTATTTAAATTTTTTGTTTTTATAACAATAAAAATACAACAAAAATTATAATTAAATATAAGTATTGAGCTATACATATTGAATAACTGATTGATTAAAAAAGCAAAAAGCAGATTATATATAAATGTAAAAAAAATGTTTTGCATATATGCATAATCACCCATATGTCAAAATATAAATTTTATAAATTCAATAATATTTTCATAATCCAATTATTGGTTAATATTGTTTTCAATATGCATTATTGATAAATTATTTAAATTATTCTGACCAAAGTTATTTCTTAAATAACTTTTGATATGTCTGAGAATGGAAAATGAATTTTCTACTTGCATTGCAAATGGGTAATGTCAGAAATATTTAAAAAATTGTCTCAACATAAGGAAAAGTTTATTGCAGACTTTTGATTAATGCTTCCTACTTTTAAAATGGTAAATTAATATTTTCTTAACTTTTCTGTAATTAATATTTTATTTTTATATAATTTATTTTTATTTTAAAAATATTTAAGTTAATATTTCCTTAATATTACTATAAATATCAGTACAACACAGTCAAAACTGTGCCTATATTGACTTGCATAAGTTATTACCTATATATATATATGAGGGGGTACCCAAAAGAAACCAAACTAATTTTTTGGTGGGCAGAGCTTTTGTAGTACCACATTTTGCCGCTAGGAGTGCATAGAACTAACATTCTGAGTCAGTAAGCCGAGTACCATCGCTGAAGAAGGTTAGGACTAGTTGCGGCAGAGTTTATAGTGACAACTGTTTTGTGCGATCGTCGTTTTTGCAATGGCTGATTTTCGTGAACAGCATGTGGTGGTGAAATTCTGCTTTTTGCTTGGAAAAAGTAGAACAAACTCTTGAAATGTTAAAAACAGCGTACAAGGACGATGCTATGGGGAAAACTCAAGCGTTTGAGTGGTTTCCCATTTCAAAAATGTGAAATGTCAATTGATGACAAACCTCGTTCTGGTCATCCTTCCACAGCTTGAATACATGAAAATGTTGAAAAAATTCGTAAAATCATCAAGGAAGATTGATGACGGACCATTGAAGAAATTGTGGAGCTGTCGGGAGTGACTTGGAATTCAGTTCTTCGAATTTTGACAGAAGATTTGGGAATGAAAAGGGTGGCTGCCAAATTCATGCCACAACTGCTGATTGCTGAACAAAAACAAGGTCGAGTGGAAACATACTGTGCTTTGAAAGAAGAGTCCCGAAAAGATCAAAACTTTTTTCGAAAATTATCACAGGTGCCGAAACCTCTTTTATTTGTTGCAATTTTAAATGAAATTAAGCCATGTTGCATTATTTCAAACGTATTTTGAGTCTCTTCCCCTTCGAAATTTTTCGTCACATTATGCATGATTATTATAACATAGTTTTCAAAGCTAATCGAAGAAACAATTTGGATTGGCCAGACCTATTTGTAAATACTAATTGTTTTTCCCATGGCCAATTGTATGTGCCTTTTCAAGAGTCGAAGAAGAAAAAAGTTTGAAACATTAGAAGATCGAACAAATCAACAGAATTCTAATAGAGAAAGAAAGATAAAAAAGTGAAAAGACACATGTTTCAAATAGAAAACATATCTATACAGGAAAGATTTTCAGAATATATTGAAGAAAATCCTGAAAGTCATCTAAAAGGTTATAATTTAAGAGAAAGATAACTTAAGTACTATACCATGAACTGCCCGAGCAACGCCAAGCATGGGTATGCTAGTTGATATTTATAAAAAAAATGTTTGTAATTCAAAATTGGTTCAAATTCTTAAGTCTGAAATTTACATAATTCAAATTTCCATATATGAGGGGTTGATTATATATATAATATAAATTAATATATGAAAAATAAAATATTCTTACCTCACAGAAAGAGTAAAATCTCCAGGATTTGATTTGCTAGGTCTTGCTAAAAAACTTCCATCAAATCCTCTTTCCATTAATAGTCTTTCTGCTTCTACACCACTGATATTTGGATGAAACCATCGGCCATGGCTGAAATTCAAATTAATTCAAAAAATAAAAGTTTATAATTAGTGAATTATAAGTTAATAATAAGTGAATTATGGCATATGAAATCATTAGATTTTCATTTATGAAAAACTTTTACACAGTAATATAGAAAAATGTGAATTAATCTAAATATAGCCATTCCTTGACTGACTTAACAGTTATGTTTTTGTAACTTTAACACAAATTGGATTTTATATAAGTCGGAAAAAGATTTTTTAGTAAAAATTTTTGATTAAAAATTCCCAAAATTAAGTGACTATAATGACTGTACCTAATACACGATATAGGAAAAAACCATTTGCTTTTATACAATAATGGAGTTCTTAACAGCACTAGTAGCAAGTAACAAAGAAATTTTAATTCCGTAAAGCATTTTCAGACCCGTCGTCGGTCCTTCATCAGTACAAGTTTCTTAAACATAGAACATTCTAAAAAGAACAGAACATTAGAACATATTACAAAGATCGATGATGGGTCCAAAAACGTTTTACGGAATTAAAATTTCTTTGTTACTTGCTACTAGTGCTGTTAAGAACTCCATGATTGTACTTATACAACATTATGGCATCATATTGTTCCCTGATTGAAAATAATATAATCCACATGAAATGATATTAAAATATCAATATGATACAGGTAGTCCTCGACTTACGACAGGGTTCTGTTCTAACGTCTCTGTCGTAAGGACTTTTTTAATTCTTGATTTTTATTAAGTATTCTTTATAAGAAAATAACAACAATCATCCTATGTTAGCACTATTTCCTGTTTATATAATAAGACAACTCGGCAGTGAACAGGATAAACTGGTTGCATTACACTATATTTTTCTATTCAGTGTTGAGTTTTGTGAAATAGTAATCATATTTCATTTCAAACTTAAGGTATAATATACTGTTGAATGTTTCATTATGAATAAAATGGATAAAACATAATATAAAAGCTTATAAAATTCAATGGTAAAATGTCAGTTCATAACATAATTGAAAATTGAAATTGTGATGTGATTTGATTGACTAGTTTTATGCTGTCAAATTATACATGGGATGTATTTTACAGTAGTCATTTCAGAGTCTACCATGGGCTGGCCAACAACAAGATTGAAGAATGAGGTTCATTCAGAAAGGCTAAGCCAGAACTCCCTGAAAAATCTGCAGATGTAGGAACTTTCATTGAATTAGGTATTCTTAGTGATAAACAAATGCATATTTACGATGATGCATATCTGGTGAAATATTGTGATATTTTATACGGGCATATGGATATTCAAATTTCATACATCACATGATTTAATGCTTAAAAGAAATAAGGAATTTAAATTATAAATATTTCTAAAATTTGAAACTATTCTATATGAAACACACTTATGTACTGTTTCTGATGTCATTGGCATGCTTTGCATGTTGACATATTAACAAAGCATTCATTACATTCATTTCAGAGGAAAAATAAAATTAACTTCCATATTAGAGAGAGAAAAGAGGTGTACATTATTTGACTTGAAACTTCTGCTTGATTGATATTTCTTGTAAAAGCAGGATAGAAGCTTGTAAACTGAAATTTAATTATAATGTTACATTCGTTAATAAAAATTGAGTCTTGTAAATTGCAGTATATCTTTCATATATGAAATGCTAAAATATAAGATCAAAATTCAAACAGGAGATTTTGAATCAAACTCACCAAAATTTTCTGAAAAAGAATTATGTAACTATTTAATACAAAGGAAAAGATTACAAATGCAGATGAGAAATATTACTGTTTAAATATAGTATAAACAGTATATCAAGATTTTGCATTTCAATTTTATATAAAACTGAATGTAAATTGAAATAAATTATTTTTCAAGTGATAAATCAAATGATGGATTACAAAGAACTTACTGCACATGGTGAAGATAAAAAAACTAAGAAATCAAAATTAGATAGAATTAAAATTAATGAAAAATATGATAAAGGGATTTTTACTATTTGATATATTATTACTTCAAAAATAATAAAAATTAATAAATTCATTTACAATAATGTATTAATTGGAGCTATTGGCAAAGGTATCATGATCAGTAGGTTAATGAACAGTTTATGCAAAAAAAAAAATCAATTTTATTTTTCTTTGAAGGATAGCTTAAAATAATTCAGTCTTAACATTACATAATAATCTTTAGCCTACAGCAATATAGAATGAAATTTTTTACATGAAAAGTCAAACACTGTTCTAGAATCAAAATAATTTTTAAAATGTAAAATTCAAAGAAAATATTCTTTATATGATGATTAGCAATATAGAATGAAATTTTTTACATGAAAAGTCAAACACTGTTCTAGAATCAAAATAATATTTAAAATGTAAAATTCAAAGAAATTTTTTTTATATGATGATGATTCAATTGTATAACTTTACTTAAAAGTATTTTTTGTATTGTATATTATAAAATAATGTCATCCTTGATAAAAATACAAGAAAAAAGAAAAAGAAATTTAAATCAAAAATACAATAGTTTAAAATTTTTTTAATATCATATAACATTTTTTCATAGCATATAACCCATGTCATAGATAGCTTTGCCATCGGTTGTTTATTACATTCTCAAGTACACTACACCATATTATCTCAATAAACTCTCTTATAATCCTTCCTTTTTGACACCCTTGCTTATTTCCATTATTCTACATTGTGTACAAGATAGAAATAGTGGAAACAAGCATATATGGAATAGAATGAAGAATATATGTGCTTATATATCCATCTTTTTTCAAATCCTGGTTATACACAGGAATTGCATAAACTCCTGTTTTATGCCCTTGATGAAATCTATCCTTGTCATTTCTTAGGATATGAAAGACTGTAGAGCCCTAAAAGAGTATGGAAATTATACATATTGACTGACATCTGGATTGACAAGATTTTCACATTGGTCATTGCTAGTACTTTGCTTGTCTTTCTTGGTATTTTTTATGGACTTATATACAGACTAAGCACACAAAACTTATTAGTATACCTATTACTACTAGTGCATTTTAGAATATTACTGTACTTCTTTTTCTTTCATTTAATATGTGCTGTCTTCTAAAATATATTAATGAAACATCATTCTTTTGTAGCCAAAAGAATCATTTGATCATGCTAGTATTAATATGAGATTAGTGGTCAGTGTTCTATAAATGCCAACCTCCCTAATTCAGCATTTAAAAAACAGAAAAAATTTAAAACTTATATATAAGCCAATCTCCAATTTTCAAGTGTTATAAAAGTAACGAAAAGTTGTAAACAATTCCATTAAGTCCTTTAAATCAATCTTTTAACTATAGTATATCTTAATATTGTATTAAAAATTTTAACTTTAAACATTGTTCAAGATCTTTTATCTTTTCATCAAAATTCACTTTAACTTATTTTACATGCTTATTTTTTAAATTAGCATCCAATGTCTATTCTTTGGACATTACCACAGCTTTATTCTTGATTTTATTGAAACAACTGCACAATATCTTAAAATTATCATATGATTTTTTCAACAAATAGTTACATTTTTAATACATATGTTTCTGGCTTGATGTGCATTTGAAACAGAATTTAATCTGCTATACACTTCTGTTCAAGAACTATTATGAATACTGTTTCAAAGTTCTCCAACTGATGCTTTATTTCTTTCTTGTTTTTAAAAATTAAAATAATTTTTGACATATTTTTAAAAATAAGTTAATACAGTATATATTTCAAATGTTAAACAAAAGTTTGGTTGCTAGATAATGTCAGAGCACTGGGAGAATGAGGCCGAACGCAAAGAGTTAAGGATGGTTCCCACTATCCACTGAAGAAAGTGGAACAGTCAAAAACCGTTGCAGATAAGCACGCTTGTGGATTCCCACAGTTGTGATAAGCTTCACTTTCATATATATATATATATTTAGTTAATTTTTCATCATTTAAACTTATATATAATCAAGTGTGCTGTTGTTCAGTATTTGTACTTTTGAAGTGTAATGTTCTATTCTAATATTCAATATGTTAAACTTCTGATAAATTTTATATAGTTCCCATATCTTGTGTACTGTAGATGGTCCCACGTTAAACCATAAATGTTTTAAATTAAAATTTCTTTCTGTGAATAGCACTGTATTGTGAATATTTATCATCTGTGAATGCAAATTGTTTTTTTCATGAAGATAAGCAATTAAAAGAAACCAAAGATAATGAATGCATATACAAGCAAAATAAATTTTAATGAAAACAAGTTGGAATTTTGGTATAGTTTTAGTAAATTCCAGCAATTTTTTCCATAAATAAGAATATCATGTCACAATATTTTTGTAAAAATTAAACTGATTTGTAAAACCATATGATTTTCTAAAAATATATTTTTATTTTAAGATTACTTTAAGTAAAATAATAAAAAAAAAACTCAAACTGCCATTAGAAATAAGGATGTTATCTCGACGGATTTTACCATCGTGGAAAAGTTGAATCCATCTAGACACTGGACGGTAGCAGTTTTTACTCTGCGGTATGACATCAAACCGTGCTGCTTTATCCACAACATGCAACACATGTGTATTTCGTTGCGGTTCTGTGCTAGTGGGAACCAACTTTTAGTCAAAGTCATCAAGTTATGGTCGCAGTAGAGTCTCCATATGGTCCGCTTTATTTTTGATTTTAATCATCTTTTACTTTGTTTAATATAATAAATTATTTATTTTACAAAGGTGTTATTCTATTAATATCCACATATAACAGTAACTGATTAATTATTTTTTATGACAAAATGAACAGCTTGCCGTTATTATCTAATACAGGGGTGGGCAATTATTTCCTGCTGAGGGCCAGATAAGCAATCTTCAGGATGAAGCGGGCTGTATAAAAACTGAAATGTACCTAAGGATGAATTTAACCTTACGGCACCATTATGTAATTATGTAATGAAATTACTGATGATAACATTAGCTAATCTCTTAATAATCAATAAAACTACTTTAACATAAAATGACTGCTCACCTAATGTTAATAAAAACTACTTCGACATAAAATGACAAGTTCAAGCAAGTGATTCTTGCACAAATATATTCCCCTCACCATCACACGGGACAAGAATAATGGTTGTGCCAATTTATCTGCACACCATCACACGGGACAAGAATAATGGTTGCGCCAATTTATCTGCACATATTCTTGTCAATACCTTTATCATGTGTAGCCACTTTTGTGATCCTTACACAAAGAATATATTCGTGTATCAATATTATTTTTGAAACATACTTTTCTTGTGTTATTTTGTTAATTTTTGTTTGCATGCAAAGAGTTCAAAAGCATCCATAGAAACTATTTTTTTCATAAGAAGCATTAAAAATTTTCTTTAAAAGCATAAGTATTTTATCAAATTGACTGATTTCTAATAACCTATTACATCAGAAAATATTAGGTACCTACATAATTAATTTTATAAAAACAAATTTGCAATTTAATGTGAATGGTGAAATTTACTATATTCATGGTAATTGTATCATCAAAATTTGGAGTACAGTAAACCGAACATCCCTATTACATCAGAAAATATTAGGTACCTACATAATTAATTTTATAAAAACAAATTTGCAGTTTAATGTGAATGGTGAAATTTACTATATTCATGGTTAATTGTGTCATCAAAATTTGGAGTACAGTAAACCGAACACGGGGATTACGTCATTGATACATAGCACACATAGCAAAATCACATTCCACAAAGTTAACTTTCTATGGAAAAAATGTGTTAGGTATAGTTTAAATTAAGAAAGTATGTATCATTTAAACAAACCTAAATATTGTTGTAATTAAAAGGGAAAATGAAACAAATGTTAATCGAAAGGATTTTTATTACTGCTTAATAAGTAGATACATGATAAAATTATTTTTTTAAAAAGCTAGTGATTTTTGCTTGGGACAATGACTGATGCAACTCTCTAAAAGTTTTTCAGTAAGGAGTGCAGAGTTTATCAATGCCTCTCATAAAGTGTTCTTATGCTTGATTCATTTATAAACTATTCTCTTGTAAAAGTGATGAAACACCTGTACCATTTTTCAACTTATCTAAAATTTCAATTTTCTGAGATAATGTCAAAACTTTGCATCTTTTTTGCTGCTTTATCATCATTATTCTTCCTCTTAGATGTCATATTGAATTTTTGAAATTAAAAGAAATACAAATGCAAAAGAAGAGGTTAAATACTGATAAATATGTGGCTACAGCTCTGCTAACATGAGTGAAATGATCGTAACTCGGCTTGCGTCACTCAGCTAGTGGGCAGTGTCAAGCGGGTTTGTCAGATGTGCACGTGGGTACTGTTGCAAATACCCACATGCACATCAGTGTACCATTGAATTTTTGAAATTAAAAGAAATACAAATGCAAAAGAAGAGGTTAAATACTGATAAATACGTGGCTACAGCTCTGCTAACATGAGTGAAATGATCGTAACTCGTCCTGGGTCACTCAGCTAGTGGGCAGTGTCAAGCAGGTTTGTCAGATGTGCACGTGGGTACTGTTGCAAATACCCACGTGCACATCAGTGTACCGCGTATGAATGAAATTCTAACGTTGGACAAATTAAATGGAAACAAGATATCGCTTATATGCAAAATCGCGTTCTGCAAGGGTTCACTGTAACTCGGTAGTGTACGTGTACACTAGCGAGAGTATCCATTATTTTACACTACAGAGTATTTATTTTTTATTTTTTCTTTTTGAGTAGAATTTTACAAATGTGAGCCTTGAAACTGTAATGTGCTCTAGTTTATACGACGGGCTGGATCTGGCCCGCGGGCCGCCTTTTGCCCACTCCTGATCTAATATATGCTATTATATTAAAAAATAATTTAACTAAATTCTTATTGTCGTATTTTCTTTTTGAGTAGAATTTTACAAATGTGAGCCTTGAAACTGTAATGTGCTCTAGTTTATGCGACGGGCTGGATCTGGCCTGCGGGCCGCCTTTTGCCCACTCCTGATCTAATATATGCTATTGTATTAAAAAATTACTTAACTAAATTCTTATTGTCGTATCCTAGATGACTAAAGAAAGATCTTGACTAAAATCAAAAAATTTATTCAATAAAAACTGGTTAGCCAAACTTTCATGTAGGCGGTATCACACCTTTCTTACACGTCTCTCAATTGATCCTTCCAATTTAGTGATTTTAAAAGATGTAAAAATATATTTCTAACATTGAAAGGTAAATTCAAAAAAATGTCTTAGGCATAATACAACACTTATAAATGAATTGCATTATTGCTTCCAATTTAGTGATTTTAAAAGATGTAAAAATATATTTCTAACTTTGAAAGGTAAATTCATAAAAATGTCTTAGGCATAATACGACACTTATAAATGAATTGCATTATTGTCACGATTTACATTAAGAAAAATGAACTGCATTATTGCTACAATTTACATTAGAATATGGAGTTAATCAAATTGGCTTCTGAAATAAATTAATTATTATTCAATGGCCAAAAAAATTTTTGTCATTTAGTGATGTTAAGCCTAACTATTAAGAAATTTATTTTTATTATAAATAGTTAATAGTCAATCAAGTGTATTGACACTAAAATTTTAAAAAATTCAAAAAGTGGAGTTAATCGATTTGGATTGTAAACGGCTCATATAAAAATATAATTGAATTAATTAATGGCAATGTTTGATTTTAAAAGAAAAGGAAAAAGACTACTTTACAATAAATAATTATAGAATAAAATAATAATAAAATTATATGCATTTAAATTAAAAAGAAATTAATCATATATTACAAAATAAGTACTTGGTTCATTATATGTATTATTTTAAATCTAAGTATGAGGATTTTTCATTTTTAAAGCTTTGAAAATGTATCACTTTTTCTTAGTATTACCAGTATATTCAAAACATTTCCTATTATAGATGTTACCATAACAACATTTTTATCTATTACTCGATCAATCTTAATATATATTAATATCTATTACCAACTATATATTAATAACAACAATATATTTGATTGGTATTTTTAGTTTTCAATAATATTTCTTACATACTGATTAGAATTTATTAAAATAATAAAATTAAATATTGGTATTTTTAGTTTTCAATAATATTTCTTACATACTGATTAGAATTTATTAAAATAACAAAATTAAATATTTTATTACCTTTATTATAAAAGTACTGTACAACAAATTAAATTTTAATTATACACTACAATTTAAAATTATTTCAAAACATTTGTTCTGTATTCATATAAGATTTGATGATGATAAAATTTTAATGATATGAAATTCTTATAAAATAGAATTAAAAAAAACTTCTTAGTTAAAAAATAATTTAGTTTATTATTATTAAAATTTATTAAATGTATAGTTTGTAATTGAAATTATATAAAATAATATTTTATCAGTTTTATTTTACATCATTTAATAAATTTTTAGATTAAAAATAAAATTTCAAGTAAACATTAAAATTTTCCAAAAAAAGAAAATACCTTTACATTATACCTTACCAGATTAAAAAAAAATATTTCCATACTGATTACAACTCAAGCAGATTTATATTGAATCTTATTTGTTGATATAACAAAAATTTATTACCACAATATTTAATAATAAAAACACAATTACTGTAATCTTCCAAGTTCAATGTTAAAACTGCAAATCTTAGAGAGAACACTAAAAACAAGGGACTTTCACCCAACAATGATGGATCAATACCTCATTTTCCTGCAATATTGTTGGCACTCAGCCAACATAAAGCTCTTGCTAATGTATTCCTATAGACAAATCTACTTAAACTTCTTTTAAAATAAATTTAATTTGTGTTTATATGTTACTTTTGACAAAATTATGACAAAATATAAACTGAAAAATTAGAATAAAAATTATTTTTTGACTTGACAAATAATATTACTATTATTTATTAAAATTTTGTTAAAATAAAATTCTGGTCTATTTTATAATGAAAATTTATGAATAAACAGAAATTTGATCTATTGCTTATTATTCTTTATTTCTTAACCGAAAAAAATTTAAATAAATTTTTGTATACTCATTTTCGTATGCTCATTAATTTCTTTTTAACAACTGTATTTTTAAAAACTGATTTTTAAATTTATATTTTATCATTAGATATTGAAAATATTTAAAATGAATAAAATTAACATATGCATCTGATTAATTTTGTATTATAAATATCTGTTAGTTAAATAAAATATACCTTTGCAGCCAATTATGAATTAATTTTTGTTTTATTAATTTTTTTTTTAATTTTAACAATTATAGTATATTTAAACTATTGTTGAAATCATTTATATTAATAATTTCAAATGAATTTTGAAGTTATTTTTCTGGAAAAGTTCCTTGAAAAAAGGCTGAAAATGGCAATTTTAGGTTAACACTTTCATATATGATGACTAAATTAATAAATAGAACAAGTTAATTTCCCAAAAGCAATTAATTATATTGATGTATGACTGATTCCATTTAAAATTTCTCAATATGAAAACATTTTGAAAATTTCTCAGAAAATCTCTATCTTCTTAAGATCCATTTCTGTTTGAAATATAATCTTGCAACAACAACAAGCAAATCCATATCCATGAAACAGGTGGGTAGTTTTCAAAGAAAAAGAAGAAAAAGCACAACCAATCAGATGATGCTGTATACCTCTCTCTTTACATACTATATATTTTTTTTCACAGGAGTGGTCTCAAACTCGCAGTCTGTGATACCTTTTTTTTGCAGCCTGCATTGCATTTATTATAATTACAAGAACATATATAAAAGACATTCAGAAAAAAAATCACAACCATTTTTAATAAAATATTTGTAAATTATTAAATTTTAAAGTATTTTTATAAATTATATTAAAATTCAGTAAAGTATAATAGATTTGTAAATTAGAAATGAAAGTTTTGTACTGAAAAAAATTTTCTATCATTTACAAAATGGCTTTATAGTTTTGAACATGAATTGTGGCATAACATTACAGAAATTAATATGTAAATAATTAATCTTTCAGATTATTTATCTCTCGTAAAAATTTTTCCCATAATGCATTAATTTTAAATATGGCTCTCCAATTAACTGAAGAGGTCTAAAGTGTCCTTTTGATCTGTTTCCTCTAACATGCTTTGTGTAACAAGCATCCTTAAACTTTACTCACTCTCAGAGAGGAAAACAGTGTCATCAGCATGCACATTCATCATCCACTTTCACACACATATTCCAGCATAAAAGTATGGGTCAAAAGCAACAGTGTATTGTTGAATTGTGTTTAAAAGTTTCAGCATAAAAATAGATGTAGGTTTGTGATATCTCAAGTTGCTATTTACATTTGTGGATTTCTTAAGATTAAACTAAAATAATGCATTTCATAATCTAAAAATAATAACTATATAATGCACTGCAATAAAGTTTTTGTATGAAATTTTATATAAAATTATTTTTGTCTAAAAATTTATGTATTTTTTCCATTGCATTTTTCAAATATCTAATTATTTATAATTTATCTTAGATTTTTCAGTGCAGATTATCCATATTTTTATGCAATCTGAATATATTTTGGAAAAAAAATTTCTTTATAAAATTTATCATCATCATCTTTCTGAAAAATTATTTGGCTATTAATATCTATCATAAACTACTAAAAAAGTTTCACTTCGCTATACTTCTCCTTTTCAGAATGCACATCCCTGTCGACAATCAAACTATTATACAGCAAGTTAAACAAAGGTGCCTCAAATATGCTATAATGGACAAAAGAAGAAGAATTTTTAGCCTATCCACACATTGCCATAATATATATAGAACAATTCAATCCTGTAATGTGTCACAGATAGCCATCGATGATATTGAGTCTGAAGTTCATGCTTATAAGTACTGCTTGAGAAAAAAGTACATAAGTAAATTTAAATGGATTCTCAAGTATCAGGTAATAAATACCAGATATACAAAGCTCCCCCTTAAAGATGTAGTTACGATTATAGGTGATTTTACTATACCTACATATGTTGAAGAACTTATTAGAAAAGGACCAACATCCTCAATCCTCCAACATACCAATTCTATACGGGAGGCTCCAGCAATAGTCACTACTAAAATGCTTGAATCCAGATGTCAGACAGGAAGAAAAGTTTAAATATATTTTGCTGGCCAAAAATAATTTAACTCCTCCTATAAGGCTAATGAAGAATGGAGAACAATGTTAAAAGTAAAAGCGACGAAAACATGGCTACAGGACAATGAACTAGCTTGCACACGAGAAGACAAAACTAAAAAGCTCATATTCCTACCCATGCACATGTATGATTCTATGTTAAAAGAATATATTACAACAAATGCTGAGCTGTTACCTATAGATCCTATGCGAGCCCTGTATAAAAAATTAATAATATTATGAAGAACTTGGGTTTCCCTGAAGTATGGAAGACAAATCTGCCACATAATTTGTCCTGTCCTCTATTATATGCATTCATAAAAAAAACAAACATCCAGTTATTACAGCAAGACCGATGGTAGATAAAACGCATTCTCCACTTATGCTCTTCAAGAAGAAACTTGCTAAATGGTGTCTATGTAAGTTAAATGACTACTCATATGTAGTAAACTCATCGGTAGATTTCCTACAGAAACTTAAATCATACAACTTCTAGAATAATGATATGATGGCAGTCGTAAATTATTCTCAACTGTACCCGTCCATAAATATACTGCCAGCATGTCTTATATTATATAGATTTATCCTTGAAAATACTCATGAAATGGGAGTTCTGCCACAATTGTTTAGAGACATATGTCATTTAATAGGTATAATTCCTTTTTTAAATAGGATAATAAGTTTTATAGGCAACAAATTGGAGTACCAATTGGGGGAGCAATGGCGGGTGTCATGGCAGGGTTTATAGAAAAGTCGCTTCCTGCATTTCGCCTCCAACAATTCACCCCTCACATTTCGCCCCGAGCACGTTTCGCTCCCTGTAAATAATGAATTGGCTACAAAATGTAAATATAGTCAACAAGTAATGATTCTAATTTATTTCATTTTAATATAATAAATGGCACATTATTATTGTTTAAAACTCGAATTTGTATGCAATGCCTCTAAGGTAATCAATCAGAATATGATTTTGAAAAACTTTAATTATTCTTTTGAATATGCATTAGTTCATTCTGCATTTTAAATTAGGAGATAAACTAAAAACCACATTCAATCAGAATATGATTTTGAAAAAGTTCGACTATTCTTTTGATATGAATTCTGCATTTTAAGTTAGGAGATAAACTAAAAAACCGAACTATTGTTGGCTACAGACAACACAAAATCAGCAGACAAAGATTCAACCCGAATGAAAAGTATCTCCTCGCGACATTCAATTCGCATCACGAGTTTCGTATTTTGTTTATTTCATCTTGTTTACATATTAATCTGTGTTTTTATTTTTATTATTATTATCCTTAACCGTAAATCAGTTAATATTAAAATATTGTCGAAATAATTTTTCTTTGTTGTTTTTTATTTAGGTCTTGTTACTGTAATAGCATTAACTGCAGTAATGTCATATTCATATAGTAACAGATAGGAGGTACGGATGCACTTTTACCCATTTTTATATTTCCAGAAAGTTTGTTTTCTCAACATTACAACTGATTAAACTGCGTATTTTTTTATTTTGCTTTAAATCTCCTATGTAACGACGAAGCATTTTTTGATGTATGGTATTTTGTAAATATTAATACTGTATCGAAAAGTACTTACATCTTTAATTAATTCGTTAATTATTTAATAAGTGCAATATCATTATAACAAGACTACTTCCATATTATAGTTACAGTAGCACAGTTTGTCCCAACTGAAGTTCAAGGATAAGTTCAGTAAAGCTTGTTTTGAATGGGTTTCTGATAATGATCTGTTATTTTGGATTAGTAAATTATAGAAAAAATAATAATACCGATTATAAAAAGCGCAAAATTTATTTTTATTGAATTAACTTTGTTACACATCTTATATATACTATATTAATTCATCTATAAATCGATTGCAGACAGATTATATAATGAAGCATATCGATTACATAAGGCATAGATTAATGTTTAATTTTAAAAAAAAAATCATAATATTGAACACATTATAAGAATTACTAACTGAATATACTTTTTGTGGAGTGCCAGACTTCATAAAAAACGTAAAATTTGTGATAAAATTCTCCAAATTTTTAACTTTTTACCATTTAACTACATTATAATTAATTTTTTGCCTCGTACACTCGTATTTATTAATTTTAAACACTTTTAAAGACATCCTCCCATACACATTACAAAAATAATTATAAGAGGTATGATGTATTATTGGTTCGATATTAGAAATTTATAAAACTGAATAAATTCTCAGTCTAAATATAAAATATTAAATTTATTTGACTGAACTACTTACACACTGTACTGAGTTTTTTTATTGATAATTTTTTTTAAATAAATAATTTTATAATTTATAAAATAAGGTACATTTCATTTGTACCTTATTTTATTCATGACTTGCCACTATCAAAAAATGTCAAACATTTCGTTGGATGGCTAAGCTTTCATATAGAAAATTGTGATTTCTCCGATCTCATATAATGAATGAAAAGTTATAAAAGAAATAAAATTCGGAAAAATTTTTACATCTTTAGAAAGACAATAAAAAACGTAATTAATTGTAAAATTATCAAAATATTTAAATGAAAATTAAGCGAGATTTCACTTTTTTAATTTTTGCTAATTAATTAGGTTTAATTTATAAACAATCGCAGACCATTTACATTGAATCTCCACTAAAAGGGCTGGGATTTCAATAAAAATTTGAGTTATTAAGAATTGACTATATTTGAATTTTGTATCCTACTCATTATCTACAGGGAGCGAAATCTTCCAGGGGCGAACTGTGCTGGGGGCAAAACGTGCTCAGGGCGAATTGTCAGAGACGAAATGCAGGGAGCGACTTTTCCAAATCCCCATGGCAGAGCTCGTCATTAGATATAAAGAGCAATCCATCCTCTCTTAATTACAAAATAATTATAAGTTATTCTTAAGGTATGTAGACGTTTTATGATTTTTGATAAAACTAAGATACCTGAAACTCATCTACAACAATTTAATAATGAAGCATTAGGTTTAGATATATATGCTTAGATCAACAGTCGAATATTAATGTACATTTTTTAGACATTGATATTGCGATTTATAATAACGTATTATCTATCAAGGTGTATAGGAAACACACATTCTTCCCTATTTATTCCAAAATGGTCTCCCAACCCTTTTAATTATAAACTAGCGGCTTTCCGTTTTTTTATTAAAAACAATGACAACTCACTGTAATCATATGCAAAGTAAGGACAATGAATTTAAATGGATAGTAGACCAAGTCATAAAGCATGGTTATACCCCAACATTTATTTATGGTATTTATAATTCTTTAAATAATACACCTAATGCTTCCCATGGTCTACAAGATGAACATAGCCAACAAAATAATGGATCCTTTTTACACTCTGTACCATTTACATATGCCATCCAACCTTTAAAGAAAGCCCTAAAAGAAAATTTTATTTTACCTCAATATGATCTATAATAATTTAAAGAAGGTTAAACCTCCTATACCAACTAACGAGAAGGCCAGTGTATATAAAATACCAATATTTAATAAAGACCTGAATAGACATTAAGTATACATTGGAAGTACAATTCACTCAATGAAAATTAGAATTAATGAGCACAAATATGATATTCAAAATGCAAGACTTAATACTGCTCTTGCAAAAGCTTTTATGAATTTAACATACATATTTATTGGGATAGAGATGAAATCATACAACCCATTAATAATATGTCTGAAATTAGATTAGCAGAGGCCCTTACACCATCATAATAAAGGAACAAATTGAAAAATAAACTGCTTATCCCACTGTTACTAAGCTTAAAAAGTTCATAAATAGCACAAAAAGTAGTATGTACATATATAACTTTAATATACAAAAACGTTTTGATACAATACGTATCCTCTTCAATTGTATAAACATTTACAGATGTAAATGTTTATACAACTGAAGAGGATACGTATTGTATCGAAAACGTATTGTATATTAAAGTTATATACGTACATACTGCTTTTTGTGCTATTTATGAACTTTTTAAGCTTAGTAACATCATAATAAATGCTATGTAATTAATGATAACCCTCCTGAGGCGATTCCACCCTTATGGGATGCATTATAAACATAATATGTTATCCTTTTTATTTAGTTTAACTGTTATTTTATTTGATCTTTTTATATATACATTTAAAAATTTTTTTATATATATTTTTTATATATCTGTTCTTTAACTGATATATTTTATTCTATTGTAAATGTTTGTGTATTCAAATTAATAATTGTTCTATTTGTGATTCTTTTACTTGTTCCTACTGAATATGGCTTTTTTAAGCTGAAAGATCTTTAGGAAATAAATATATTATTCTTTCGCTTGAACATGTGCTGTTATATTTTAATTACCTTATAAGAAGTGGAAAGTATTTTGGACTTTTTTTTGAAGTAAAAATATTATATTTTTATATTATACATTTTAAGTAGTATATTAGTATAGTACATTTTAGTAGTATATTATGTATAGTATATTATACATAGCAATTATATTTAATAAACTGAAGAAATTGCAAAAGACCATCTACAAGTTCTTCCTAAGCAAGTACATTTTGTATAAAGTTGATCAATAATATTTATTACTTGTAATTGGGCTTTCATGTTGGTTTTGATGTCATCCAAGTTGTCAAATCTTTTCCCTTTTTTTTGTTTTTAGTTTTGGGAAGACCTGAAAGTCAGCCAGGTCCAAATCAGGGAATATGAGGGTTGTGGAACCAAAGGAATGTTTTCATTTGCCAAAAATTCCAATTCACAGAATAGAGTGGAATGGCATGTTGTCATGATGGATGTCTTTCCACATATTTAGTCTTTTCCATGCATTGTAAATAGTAGTCATAGTAGTCATTTTATAAGCTTGTTTCAATAAAGGGCATTTATGGTTGTGTGTGCAGAAACAAATTCAGGTACATCTTGCTTTCATTGTCAAAAAAAACAATCAACATGACCTCTTTGTCTTCCAAAGACTTGAAGACTCGCTTCCCTTGCAAAATCATTGAAACTATTTAAACACAGTTACTTTCTTCACAGCTTCCTCATCAAACATTGTTTTCAGCTTGCCATGACTTCCGATTACACTTTTACCAAGCTTAAAAAAATTTCATATTTGCTGTTTGCTCAAAAATAGGCATTTTTACAAATAAATATTAATGACTTTATTGAAACTATTGTAAAACAGAAATCCAGAGAAACACCTTTATGATAATGTCCAGAAATGAAATTTGATAATCAATTTATTACATGACAAAACAATCTTTCCACTAGGCATCACAATTTGTTGACCAGATTGTCATTATACAAACTTCTTGATCACTTCTTATGTACATCTTTATTCAGCCAAATAATACTTCAGTTAGTTTATGTGAACAAATTTCAAAAAAGGCAAACTGGAATACTATACTAAAACAAGTTATATTATTAGTCTTTCTTACATACACTTCATTTTTGTATACACTATAATATCATGGAGTGAATAACAACATTCTACCTAATATGGCTGAGAAATATTTATTATAGACAAAATAGAAATTATAAATGGATATAAATATATGTGCAGATAACATGATATCTCTGCATATACCCAAAATTAAATAAACACTGACTAAATATTCAGATTCACAAAAACTAGGAAAAAAGATTGTCCTAAAAATGTTTTTCAGGATGCCAGTATATTTTGCTTAAAACTAGGACATTTGATCATCCTAAGTTAATTACTAATTCAACATAAATTTTAAGAACACAAATTAAAAATTCCAATTTTTTGAATTTAAATGTTTTAAATTTACTAATTCAGTATTAGTAAATTTATTGGATAAGTAAAGGAGGATTTGATTCATCAATTACTATTAGGATAAATAAATTATATCTCTGGTTTATGCTAGCTTGATTTATTTAATATAGAGGAAAGACAAAGATATTATTTTATATGAACTATACAGGGTGCGTCAGCTAAATCCGGACAAATTTCAAATTGAATTTCAATCCATATTTGACGTCAGTGCTACGATGCTGCTGACGTTTTAGTAAGCCACACAGATGATGCGTTTGAGGATAAGTACAAAATAGCTGATATTATAAATATATTAATATATATATTCAAAACTTTTTCTCTGAAAGTGTAATAAATTTTATAATTTTGGTTCTTAATCTCATTTTACTTATCAGTGACACAATAAATTTATATCATATAGCATATCTATAATATTTCTGCTTAAGAATCTGAGAAAGAATTCACTCTTATGAATCAAAGTATGTTGGTCATTTTTTTATACAATTCCTTATCTAATCCATCTCATCAGCTTAAAAGATTAAATGCTAATGGAATCATCAATCTGTAATGTAGAAAAAATTTGACCATCATATTAAAAGAAACAGTAGTAGTAATTGTGACAATTTTGTTGTGATAATTATGACAAGATGCAATATCTTCTGCAGTTTGTCATAACAAATGATGTATGTAACAAGTTCTATTGATTTTTCTCATAATACATCTAATAATTAGAAACATTATGTAATTAATAATGATTTCTTATTTAAGTTAACAAATCTCTCATTTTTTTTAAGTTGAAAAATAAAATTTTCTAAGAAGTTTTTCTATAAAAACTTTTTACCAAAATATAATTTGATAAATAGAAATCTAACCAATAATAATTTGAACAATAATGAATTATTTTCAGCAACATTTCCATCACATCCACAGTATAACAATAACAAATAAAGCATATATTTTCTTCAGCTAAGCTCATTAATATTTTATATCAAAATGTACAATTTATTCAAAATAAACTCTGCCAACTTGAAGTTATTTTAACTTTGGACTTTGACATAATTTGTCTAATGGAAATTTGGCTTTTTGATCAGAAGAAAGAGAAAGACATCAGTGTTCTCTATGGGAACTATTCATATATGGTTTTTGGTGCTTTGAAAACCTGGTAATAAAAGAAGGTGTCTATAGCTTGTAGATTCCATCCTTAATATGCAACTTCTGAAAGCATAGACTGATTCTTTCATATTAATAAACATTGTCAATATTACCTTAATTCTATCTTATGTTTACTTATCATCATCATTGGACTTTGCTGATACAATGGAAATTTTATTTAATCTGAAAAATGCAGTTCATATGAATCCTTGAAAAAACATCATTGTAGTAGATGACTTAAATTTTTAGTAATATTAAATGGAAAGATAATGAAATAATTTGATTATTTTATTGAATTGCCATATTTTCTTTTTTAATGAAATAGTTTCTTACTTTAAACTTAAACAGATAGTTGCTTTTTTGATAAGAGGAAAAAATTTCCTTGACTGGTGTTTACTTCTATAACAGACTGCTATGCAAAGAATGCAGTGAGTTTTAAATCTGAGCATTTACTGATAGCTATTTCCTTGAATATTAATTATATAATATCTAACTAGATTACTGATAATATTTATTTTAATTTGGTAAAAGCAAATTTGGCATTAACATTGGACTAAAGGCTTTCTACTGGGGTATATGACACCTATTTAGATTCAAATTTTTTCTGTTTTAATCTGTATAAATATATAGATCTGCTCATCAATCAGTTCATTCCTGTATATTACAATAGTTCCAGAAAATATATGAAATAGATTCTTTCTAATACATGATAACTAAACAAAGAAGTAAATAAATGGAAGAACAAATGAAGAAAATATAGCCATTTTTTTATTTATATTCTTTTAATAGAGCAAGTAGGATATATTTGGACTCATCCAATTTATGAGAATGACTTATGAAAATTTTTGCTAATGAAACTAGAGATGGTAAGATACCATCAAGGCAAATTAATGAACTAATTTGAAAATTGAAAAGTGCACTTCACCATACATCAAAGAAATTATTAATAATTTATGAAATATATTAATTTCTTTACTCAGAACTGAGTTAGAGAAGTAATCGACTATTCGTTCAAAAATCAATTAAATCTTAATCATTTAAACCAAGTTCTTGAAGAATCAAAGTTTCTTTAGTGTCAGATGGCATGCCCAATGTTTTCTGCCATAATACTCTTCCTCATATTTCAAATCATATATTCTTTTTTTATTTCTAAAAAACTCTAGAAGAAAGTTATATACAAGAAAAATAGAAATCTATTGATATACTGCTGATGAAGCTGATAAAGAATTGCAATCCAAATCTCTGAGAATCCTACAGCTAATATCAGTTAAAACTATTAATTTTGTATTTTTGAAAAAATTCTTTTACTCTATAGTTTTTGACAAAGAATTTCATCTCCAGCAAACAACATTATGCAATCAAAGGCAGATCTACTACAAATAATTTGATATATTTCCTGGAGAAAATGGATTTCAATTTTGAAAAAATATTCCAACTTATACAGCTTTTCTAGACATTTGACACTATAGACATTACAATTCTTAAAAATAGCCTCATATATGAATACAATATTGATCATATATTTATTTATTGGATAATTAATTTTCTTATTTCATGTAAATACAGTCGATTCTGCCTAATTGGTCCATCGGTTAATTGGGGCAGCCACTTAATTGGGCCAAATCTTAAAGAACGGAAACCAAACTAATAAACTAATACATAATTTAAACACTTAATTGGGACAGTAGCAGAAAAGAAATTTAGCAATTTTTGACATATTTTAGGGATTTTTTGAAAGTATATCAACACTACATACACTATTATTTAGCAACACTAGTGTGATGTGAATCAGTTATCTATTGTCGTGCTTCTGGCAAGTATGTGTCTGCTAAGAGTCTATTATTACTATATACTGTACCTAGCAATATTCATTTACAATGTCAATTTTATTTAAAATTTTTAAATCTTTGCCAAGATGCCAAGAAATGATTTTACATTTTCAAGTAAAATTGCTTTGCTGGATAAAATTAAAAGCCAGCCATTAATACAAGCCATCGTAGACTTGCTGATATAACTGGTGTATCAAAATCTACCATAGCACATCTCCTATAAGAAAATCAGCTGGGTGAGGAGTGGGCATTACAGAAAGAAATTTCAGGAACATCCAAAAGAAAGCATGATGGAAAGGATCCAGAAGTCAAAGAAGCATTAAATCAATGGTTTTTTATAGTTAGCGGGTGAGGCGTGAATATCAGTAGCCCAGTGTTGAAGACGAAGTCAGAGGAGATTGTTAAAAAGCTAATAATTAGGTACCTAAGCATTAAAATAGATATGTAATTATTATTTTTTTACCTACTTGTTTATTTATCTACGTATTACATATTTTATTTTAGAATTTATTATTAATTCGTTTAATTGGGGCAGCCACTTAATTGGGCCAAAATGGATTAGTCCCAACATGTCCCAATTAAGTGGAATTGACTGTATTTGATAAAATTAAACAGTACTATACAAGTAGAATTCTATCAAACCAATGGTCTTTTACAAGGATCTGCATTGAGTGCTTAATTATTTGTCTTTTAATATAAATCCTATATGCAGTATTTGAAATTATTGTATATGCTAATGATATAAAAGTGCAAAGTTGCGAATTTGAACGAGTGCAATACTATTAATTATAACTAAGCCTAACGGTTAGCGACTCTGCAAATTCCAGAGTTAGGCCTGAGTTCAGGTCTTTAAACTAAGTTCTAACTTAAATATAATTAACTACAAAACAATCTAACAATAAAGTAACATCTAATCGACGAAACGAAAACGGAAATCGGAACGTATAACTAAAAGTGCCAATTAAGTGTTAGAAGTAAAACGAACAAACTATGTTAGAACTTACGCTAATAAATTGAATAAATTCTCAAACAAGTTAAATAACAAAAAAAAAAAAGATAAATTTATTAGACTCAGAAACACTTACAAAAGTGTTAATTAAAGCTTTATTTAAACGAAATAAAGCACAATGAAATAAACAACAAAACTTATTTAATCCAATTCAAATATCAACAATCAATTATCCACAAAAGGAACCTTAAATATTACTTAAACTCTACTACCTCCAC